>DWTU01000661.1:0-16000 GCA_018251515.1 Cecropterus confusis
ACTCATCATTCAGATGTCTGTCTGGCCGGGGATCAAACCCGAGACCCACTGTGTGTCAGAACAGTATGGCGACCGCTCCACCACGTAGGTCGTCAAAAATAAATACAATAAAATTATCCAAAGAAAACTTACAGCGCTGATTGTTTCTATTTTCTATGGTGAAAAATATTTCTAAATGTAATTCATAATGTGACCATGTTCAGCCTGGGAGATTAAATTGTGAGTTACATATAGCGATACGACCTGCTGATACGACTCCTAAAAGAAAATACATTATTATTATTAAGTAAAAAGCAAAAGAGGGAATAGTAGATACAGAATAATACCGGCCATAAAAACTTCCCTATCCCTAAAACTGCTCACCGAAAGAGAACAGAAACCATTATTACACTAGCAATCAAGTAATCTAGCCCTCTAGTCGTGAAGCTGAAAAGCAATAGTATATACAAATCAAACGCGATAAATCGAGCAATTAGTGTCGGTTGGAGCTCGAACGAATGAGCCTCGCGCCAAATAGAACAAAAAAGATCGCGAAAATAGAACAAAAATGATCGCGAAAATAGAACAAAACTGATGAGCAATATCCGAGCGAGGGAGAGCCATAAAAGGCGAGAACTACGGACGTTCTACTTTCGTTTGGTATGTTTTGTGCATAATTCTAGCACGTTTAAAGGTAGAACTAATTATGGTTAAACAGTGATATAAAAATAATAATATGTGTTCTTTTTTAGCAAAAGCAGCAATACTATAACGTTAAAATTTTGCCCAAAAAAGAAAGATATCAATAATCTAACATAATTGGAGAAACTTATATAGAGCCTAAAATTGCAGGGCTATCACTGTATCATAAATAAGGCACTCTCAAATATGTGTATGCAATCAACTAAATATAAATTAGATTATCGGAAAAAACGAAAGCCGTTATCCGTTACGTTTTAATTGTATACTTTGGTGAGACTTATTATAAGTCAAAAATGTCAATACAAAAACTGTATAATATAATCATGACATTGCTTTTTTGTATTATTATTATTGTAGGAAATAATTGCGTATAAAAAAAGAAGGCGTTAATATTTACTTTTATTTTCTTTTCTACCGAAAATTAATAGCAGTGGCTGTTTTTAGTAACTGTATGTAACAATGACATTTAATTAAACGGAGTGCGTGTTACCCAAATTGAAAATGATGACCATACACAATCTGCTTTAAATTATGGCGGCGCCTAAAGCAATTATCGCCATAATTTGAACGAAGCTTCAATAAAATTTATAATGTATTCGCTCATAATGCTGTAACGACATAATTGGCATGTGGTCAGCTCGTTTATTTATTTTAACAATAAAACGTTCACGTCATATAGAATTGTCAGGGATACATCTTTTTTAAACCTGTAATATTTATGTTTCTTTGGGTCCATCTTATTACACTTAACTAAGTTTGATTTTTTTAGATTGGCATCCTCCAGTCTACATTAAGAGTATTAACTGACTTAGCTACAGGTTTGTCGCTAGCTCTGGGGACTAAGTTGGTATGGAATAAATATATGTCCCTTATCACACCCTTCTAAACAGAACACAACAAGTGTGTCTCCCTTCGCCGTATCTATCCTTCAGTAGAGAACACAACAGCGCCTTACTGCTATTTTTTTATAGTATGGAATTAGGAAACGAACATGCAGCCCGTCTGATGGTAAGTGGCTACTGCCGCTCGTGGACATCTCTAATCAACGCTAGGCAAGATCAAAGTCTCACCTAAGGTTAGTCACAGATGCGTTGCTACCCCTGAGGACTAAGATGTAATGCCTCGGATAAGTATATCTTCCTTACCACACCCTTCAGGCCAATACACAACAGCGCAACATAACGGCAGTGTTATCTGCTGTTATTAGGCAGAAATAGGTGTGGCGGTGGTGCTTCCATAGTCGAACCACAAAGAGTTCTACCACCTCCAAATATTATAACGCGGAAATAGATATAGCGGTGAAGCCTCCGGAGACGAATAATAAAAGATAAAATTCCAGTTACTAAAACTAATAGTATTCGACATTTAATTCGTCATATAAATGACGTCTTCATAAAATTCTTACTTAAAAGAGTTCCAAAATGTTGACGAGGATTAAACTTTTCGCAGACTTACGAGTAGACGTGTGAAATTTTAACACCTAAAGTTATAAGGAGCCTTAAAAATTTAAGTTGCGGTATTCCAACTTCGGTAAGAATGTTCTCGAGTCACTACTTGAACCTACTTACTGGAGAAGTTATAACTGCCAGCTACTTTAAGTAAGTAGACTCATAAGTTACAGGCAAGTAATTCATCTTGAACATACATAGTTTAATTCATACACTATATTAATTCAAGGCTCCCGTAAACACTTTTCATGTAATTAAATATTTTCATTTCATTTATTTTTACAAATTATATAACCATTTGTAAAAATGAATAAGTCTATTAGGTACTATTTTTCCCCGGAGTATTGTGTTTAAATATATATAATGGTTTAAATATATGGCTTTTCCTTGTTCAGTTAAAAGAGTATGATTGTTCAGAACGTAAAACGAAGCGTTTTTATTACGTAAACATAAAGAAGCAAAATATACCAATTCTCCAACATATTGAAATCATAATTTTATTATATAATTTGATTAAAATATGAAGTCGCATTTGCTTGCAATTCGTATTCGAACACTATATTGAAATTACAAACGTCAGAATATACGATTTATTATCTCAAAAAATAAAACGTTTGAAAATAGTGCTGAAATAAAATTCAATACGGAAGCCCAGCGAGGTCGGTAAAGCTGACCAGCTAAATCAATCACCGTATGCAAAATCCAATCACATGGCTATCCAGTTTCCTGTACATGAAAGTATGGAACCGAAATGAATAGAAAGGCATAGGCATGAAAATGTCCTATCGACGTCAGCAACGGTGGATGATTGAAAACTGCAATCCAGTACCCGACTATTTGCTGCAATATTGCAAAATAGTGGCAAAAATATGATTTTAATATATTAAAATAAACCTGTGCAAAAAATCCTTACAGCTTACTTGTTTGTCGAAAATCGTTTTTGTAAAACTTGGAAAAGTATACGTACACACAATTCATAACGATAACTTACTCTGTTATTTGTTCGTACAAGTAGAACATAATTTCACCAACTCAAATAACCTGCTGCAGTACACATAAACAATTAGAAGTCTACAATTAGATATAATATAATTCATATTGGCTCCCTTAGTAGAGGGATTTTGTGTTAATCACCACGGCAATACTATATTTCAAATATTTTCAACAGTTGCATTATAATATTAAGCCCTTAATTGTTATAAATTTCTCATATTTACCACAAAACACGTTTTTAAAATGCATATCAGATGACCGGTTTAAATATTACGTAAAAGATTAGACGACAATTTGAAAACCGTTAAAAATTAATCAAACAATATTCTATCAATGTCGGAGCAGTGACGGCGAATGATTGAAAACTGCAACCTTATACCGCGCGGATTGGATCGCGCAATATTGCACTGACGCTGTTCCCTCGGAGACTTGATAGAATTGCTGGGAAAATGAATTCTCCTTGCGCCATTTTATTTATGATTGTGGATGGCAAAATTAATTGGTTTATAGTATGCTATGTTATTATTATGTATTTTGCATACAGTGTTACGATTTATGTAACTATATTTTTTTACCTATATATTTTGTTATTATCTATATATGTGTTTCATGAGGGTACTTATCGTACCAAGTGATTTTTTTTAATTACATTTTTTCCATCAAACTGTTTAAATGTTAGAGTTATTTGGTTATTAAAATCATTTGACATTTTAATTTCAAAGGTCTCCTTAATTGAGAGGTAAAATTTCTAAAACAAGTCTCACAGAACAATATTTTTGTAAAATTCATAATTAGCTTGATAGCCCTACAAAAAGTACTTCTACGCATGATTCGTAAACAGCCCGTTAAATCAATCGCAACACGCAAAATCCAATCACGAAACGGACGCGACCGCAGAAAAACGTCCTATGTACAGCAGACACGGCAAGTGATTGAAAACTGCATTGATTGAATCCCGCAATATTGCACGGGCGGCGTCCCCGGAAACATGATAGAACCGTTAGGGAAATGTGAAGTTCGTTTTGCGCTATTTATTCGCGAGACGCGCGACGGTGGACAGAAAAATTAATTTAAACTTCGGAAAATGGAATCCTTTTTATTTTGTTTTAAACGAGCGTCCGCCGTTGCGCTTAAGTGAGCTGCGCACGGATTAAATTTTTTTCGTAATAACTTTATGTACAAGCTTTTATTTTTGAAACGCATTATCTTTAAAATCCAAAAATCTTGTCAAAAATGTTAACCGTTAAAGTCTGCACATAAAAGATGGTAGACAGTTAAAAATATAAAGCTATAAATATACAAATACCTACACGTACAACGTACAAAATCTTCACTCAATTTACGTATTCAAATAGAGAAAATGTGTTGAAACTTTAAATAGTTGGAAATAAATGTTATTGAAAGTAAATGACTTTAGTAGGTGACGAAATCAATAAAATTTGTCCAACTTTACACGTACTTGGAACACATGTTTGCGTTAGTTTCAGACTTTGATGTTGAACATCTAAAATTTTTAACATGGAAACTTGCTGCAAGCTGCGGTGGCCAACTTCGTCAAGAAACTTGTGTAGTTGGCAAGGCCTATGTAAATTAACTACTAAGTTGTACGTAAAACAAGCTGAATTTCAATATTTGCCTAGTCAACCAGAGAGCGTTTAATTATTTAAATTGAATCTAATGAAATCCAATTCAAATATACTTAGGTGAGAATTTTGATGGTGGCAATATTAAGTAATTTAATAAGATACTTAATACACCATAGAACTGGAACTAAAATTTGATCTTTGAATATAATTGGTATATGCGACAATGCTATCAAACAAAATATTTATCTACCTTAATTTTTTTGATACTACCAGATATATCTGTTCAGTATCACTCTGTGATTCTTAACTCCTACCAGTAAATTCTACTGTAATCACACTGACCGCGATATTCTTAATCATATATCATATCTATGCACCCTGGGCGTATTTTTTATAATCAACCCCTTACCACGCTGTGTACAGTTCACGTATATGACAAAAGAGCACGATATAAATTGTGTCATATCAGAAGAGGAAAAATGATAACTTAGAAAGCAATTTTAATTTTGTCATGATTCATATTACAATATCCCATAATAAATTCCATTGCACAACCTAAATTAAACTGCTTAAATGCCGCATCCACGGTCAAATGAAAAAATACACACTTCAAAAAAACACAACGTTAACTGAAAAAGTTTGAAAATTTAAGGTAAATGCAAACAAAGTTTTGAAATGTAAATGCAAACAAATTATGCAGTAAATCATTCATTCCATTTCAATACTGTAATTGCTTCGAAGTATTTTAATTGGCGAAGCAACCGGATCCAAACAAGGGATCCTAAATCCCGTTCGAATGTCGACGTGTTCAACCCACTTCGGGTGTTAATTTGCATTGTTTAGAACCCGTCGGGAGATCCCATATTAGAACCTGACGACTGAACTATGTATGTACAGAGCAGATTTAATTTTCTGCCAACTCGACCTGAATCATTCCATTCAGGAGCTGAATGGAAAAATCGGAGTTACAAAATTCAATTTAAACTTATTCGATTGACATTTCGTTCCATATCTGTTGAATCGAAATTAATTTATCGTAATTCGAATGACTACGGAAAATGTATTTAGCGTGTTCCTTTCAATGACAGACATTGATTTTTCAGAATGTTTTCAATTAAAGTCATAATGTCCTTGAATTAAACTTTAATTGGTGTATATTTTGTATCAAACGCTTAAACTTAGTCATCTGTCAACCTTTTGAGATCTACTGCTGGACATAGGCCTACCCTCATAGAGGTTTGTGTCTATAGTTACCGCTCCTGCCTTGCGTGAGCTATTGGAGTGCTTACATCGGAATACGCTGCTACCCAACTCCTGGTTTTTACCCTAGCAGCATTTTACGACATTTAAGCAAGAGTTGGATTGGTGCTAGATAAAACTGATACCACACGGTCCAAACTTAGTATCTTTTTTAAACTGTAGTATGAATGAACAATCATATTAGTCTCATTAGCTCACTGTACTAGCAATTCGCTAATCGAACTTAGATACTCTCTGTTCTATGTTACTACTTAACATGGGCCTTTGATACTTATATTACATAAATATATATATAACACCCTAGCTATTACTTCTAATAACTGTACAATTATAACAAACTGTGATTCATATCGTCCAATACTCGGTTGTCGCGTGAGGCGCGATACCCTAGTTTCGTCCACTAACATGCTTTTTAATTTCGGGGTATACAAATTGTTCCTTTTTAAATCCGATATTCGACGATACTATCGATTATTTACGTTTTAGAAACAAACAACAAATTTTGTGGTAAAGTTGTGCTTGTGTTTATTTTTGGAAATTAATTAAGGTTACAGAAATCGTAGCTTGATTTAACGTGGGTTATCCGGAGTGTATTAATTGTTTTTTGTATTGCTTGTAAAATATAAAAATAAAGGTGGAATCGTTGATAGTTCGACTGTACCCCTCCGCCATACTTATTTTACAGTTAGCACCGCTATGCCATTTTTTATTGAAATAGCATAAAAGCGTACAGCTCATCTGATAGTAATTAGTCACTGCCGCCCATGGAAATTTGTAACCTACCCCAGATAAGATCAAAGTCTTACCTGATATTAGCCACAAATGCGTTGCTGCCCCTGAGGGTAAGTTGGAACGCCTGTGATAAGTATATATCTCTTACAACACTACAGATCCGAACACAGCAGCTCATAACACTGCTGTTATTACGCAGAAGTAGGTTTGGCGGTGGTGCTTCCAGAGCGAACAATAACAAGTTCTGCCACCTTTACAAATAATATTACAAATTGTTACAAATATACTAGTGAATCCAACTTAAAAGTTTATTCGTTTTCGTCCGATAGTTCCGGAACCGGACCGGAGTTTTATTCGCAATGTCAGTTACACAAAATATCGTACGGTACTTCCTGTCGGAAGTTTGCATTTGAAACTTGCACGTTTTCATATTTATTGGTTGCGGTAACTACGCCAAACTGTTACGAATTTGCGGAACTACACAAATTAGATAAAATACCTTTACTAATATGTATAAAGTTATACCTTGCTACGAAACTCTATTGATATGCTCCTATGAAGTTAGCTCGTATGAAAATGGTAAGGACATTTTTAATTAATTTGAACTACGTTGATAAAACCTTTATCTTATAGATTCCATCTACCCATCGGCCCTTTGAGGTCCACTGCAGAAAGTAGGCCTCCTCTAATGGGCGTTTTCGTCTTAATGGAGCTCTCACATTCCAACCACGACAATTTCAACAGATACTTTAAATTATAGACGAGTATAAAATTCTACATGAGACAAAAATCAAATTAGAAGAATAAGTAGATTTTGCCAGGAGCTGGATCTACAGTATTTCGACCGAGGAGGTTTCACCGCTACACCAATTTCTAGCGTGAAGCAGTTCTTGCCTTTCAGTGGTAGTGATTGTTAGCTCACTTATATATGAGGCGACTATCTTAGTCCTTGGAAGTAGCAACGCGTCTGTGATCGACTTCAGATAGAGATATTGGTCAATATAAATTTTGTGACTCGCCATCAGGTGGATTAACATGCTCGATTGCTTCTTCAATCTGGTATAAAAATAAAACTGTGCTGTTTGTCTCTACTAAAACCCCTTAAAATAATACAGAAAACAGTTAATATTAATTATGTGGGCTCTTTGTTACTAAGATCATTAAATAAAATACTTAATGAATGAAAAAAATACAGCTACTCATTATTCACTCCGAACTAAACCACATCAAAGACATCCTCGAAACAAAATCATAAGAGTAAACAAAACAACGGCATACTCACATCTCAAACATTAATTAGGGTAAAAGCACACAGTATAGTACTCCTCTGCCCACACTCAGCGCCTCATAAAAGGCGATAGTGATATGTGAATGACAAAGCTAGATGTAATGAGCTCACCGCTCTCATTATATAAATGTATGTTATGTAACTCATTTGTATTTTTCCATGCGAAAATTAAAACGTGTACTTATTCATTTGTGCCAACAGTTTCTTATTGTGAATTTAATTCTCTCTTTTTGTTTGCGATTTATATATCTCTACGTATATAGTATTTCATTTTAATAATTATTATAATTTCCAAGACAATAAACAGTCCGTATTGTGTATCATAATTTTAAGGTACATTCATTAGGTTTACCACATAGAAATAACCCAACCTGCATGAAAAACCCATAAGACAAACAGGAAGACCAATAAATAAAAGGTAGGAAACACAACAAGCTGTCAATTGAGACGAATTTGCAACATTCACCCGATAAAGCGAAGAGTTCACAAATAAGGTAAACGCCCCAATTGCGTGCCGCGCGCCAATCGACTCACTCACCTGAAACAAAGAGAATAATGCGTTATTCACGGCGCCAGGGTACATATTTTTGTTGATTTTGCTACAGTTTTAACGTTTTTTTTCAAATAAGTTGATTGATAGCTGTGCTACGATGAACGGTTGAATGATTTTTGTCAATATAGTTCAGTTTATCGTTTTAGGCTGTAGGTTTAGTAAACATAAAATATTTCACTCAAATTAATGTGTTGTCGAAATAAATATTACATAGATTTTATCTAAATGTTCATAACTTGTAGAATATAACGTTTCTTGATTTGAAAAAAGAAAATGAAATCAATGAAAGCAATCAAAATTAAAGACAGCAATTGTGGTTTATTTAAAAAAAAATGCGAGATCGAAATTATGGTGATACCTTTATAGTACTTTAAATTTTTTTTTTAATTTTATTTTATTGAAAACTTATTTATGGGGAATAAGTGTCGATGACACAGTAGTTATAAATACCATGTAATAAATTAGGTATTTTGGCATATTTTATGTGTATTCACAAAAGAAATAAATAATTAATTATGATTGAAATGGGACAGAGGCTGCTCAAAGGAATCGTATTTCATCTAATTGGGACGAAATAATGGACGAGAACCTAAATAACGTTACTAAAATTAGGACCATCCCAATATACTTTGTGTCTCTAAATGCGGATAATATAATTAAGTAGCGTAGTGTGGTACCTTTTTAAGTAATGTACTCATGTTACTTAAGACAAAAAGGCAATATGGTTTATACGGTTCAATCTTACTGATATTATAAATGCTAAAGTTTGTAAGGATGTATTATATGATCTAGTATGCTATAATTTATTGAAAACAACAGTTTGGGGGCAAGACATGGCGTTTGGGGTTGTAACACATGATTTTAGACCGAATATTATAAGTGATAAGTTTATTTATCACTTATAATATTCGGTTTTAATTTATTTCCTGCTTATATTTCCACCCAGTTGGACACGATAATGTATTTTGTGCCCTTAGATTGAGTTTATCACATTTCCTCAAAACGATCACCATTGTATACGGTATGGTATACCGATATATCCGCGTTCCATACTAAAATTGCATTTCCCACATACAATTTTGCAATTTGTAGCACCACTGACATCATATGAAGCATGATCTTGCTTGCTGCTACTGTTTATCTTGCTTTATATTTATGTTTATTTTAATGATATCCCGCGAGTAGGTACTCTAAAAGTAGCACAATAACACATTGAGCTACTACTATAAATACAGATAAGTACTAGGTGCGGTCAGTCGATACTGGCCCTGAACTGTTCGCACCCCTTCAACCGTAAAACCCTTATTAGACACGCAACGCTCGCGCTCAGTCCCTTGATATAGGTATAGGTACGTTTATAACTATGATGATTTCCGGCGCTTATAACAAGCGGTGATACAATATTTGTTATAAATTTAGCGATAAATACATCTATTTCGACCATAATTTATTTTTGTCTGTACTTCATTGTAACTTTTATAAATCACTGCTTAATATAAGTCATGTTCAAAACTGTAAGCAATATGCACTTAAAAACCAGTGCAATTGGAAATTATTAGGAATCATTAGTATTGTAAGATAAAAATAAAGTAAACGTTATTAGAGAATATAATATATTAAACAGCAGTGCCGTCTGTTGTCGCTCTTCAGTATCACCTCTACCTGTATTCCCGTCCCGTATGTCGTAAAAGATTACTAAGGGACAAAATACAAGAGGTGGGTAGCCGTGCTTTTTGTTTTAATATTAACACCCACAGTAAGTGAGCAAGTTGAGAAGTGATAGCCGAATGGTTGAAACTTGGCCTCTCAATCAAGGGTCCGAGGTTTGAATCACAGGCTGACCACTGATTTTTCTAACATTATGTGCGTATTAGAAGTTAATTATCACTGATTTACGGTGAAGAAAACATCGTGAGGAAACCTATACACCTGAGAGTTCTTCAAAAAAAGTTTTCAAAGGTGTGTCAAGTCTACCAATTCGCACTTGGCCAGCGCAGTGTGCTATGACCTGAAACTCTCTCAATCTGAGAGGAGACCCGTGCCCAGCAGTGGGACAATAATGGGTTGACGATACCCACAGCAGTCACCAACACGCATGCCCAGTGTAGTGACGCAATGCAAGCCCGTTTTAGGGGAGTCCTATGTCCAGAAGCCCTCAAAAGGCGTACGTATGTATTGCTTACTTTATATATACCCATGGCTTTCCAATATAATTTAAGCGACTGTTGTTAAATTTATATTTCATATTCAATAAACATTTTCATGGCGCATTTCACTTTTGTCACTGTGCCAGTATCATTGTGTAATCAGGCAAATTACATACCAACCAAGCGTTCCATTGAATGTATGACTATTAAACAGTTACATGTATAATACTAAATAATGCTAAAAAATTGATAATAACGATGTAATCATCAGTAATAAGTTTAAGTTATATAAAGTTTTCACGGTATTCTTTAACAGGTATTTGTGGTTCGAAAATTTTGTCCCAATATTTCAACAGAGTTGGACAGAATTACGCCAAAGTCTAAAATACCAAAAAGCTTAACAAGATTAGAAGAGTAACAACGATATTCATCGAATGATACCATCATAGTTATTATTCTGTATTCTGCCTCAATGGACTCCTTTTGTGTTCCTTGCAGACACGTATACGATTGATGAATACGATTAACTTAACAATACCGTGCGGATCTTCTACTCCTTGTTACGTGACGGCCCTCATATCATATAATATACTGAAAACTAAATTTGTCATTTTATAATAGTAATAACTATTATAATAGGAATATAATAGTAATAGTAATTACAAGTATTACGAATACATTTTTAGGTAACGTTTTTGTTTTTTCAAATTTTAAGAATATTTATTGTCGAAGTTTTCCTTTTTCAAATATTAAGAATATTTTTTACGTGGACGTAAAAACGTCCTTTTTTGTGTACAAACATCTTGTATTGAGTATGATGAATTCACTTCCTTATTGTACCGTAAGTTTACAATGAGTACATACATATACTTAAAAAATAATTTAATTATAAGTTTGTTTATAGAATATATATTATGTTCAAATTGAATAAACTCCAGACGTTCCATACGGTCTGCAAAAACTCTAGAGACATTTTTGTTGCATCAATTACTTTACACAACTATGTATATCGGTAGTGTCTAACATTAACAACCTGGGTATATCATGATATGCCTTATTCTAGCAGCAGTTAACGACATATCCGAGCACTTATCGCGGAACCACGCGCGAGTGAGCACGCTTTGTGTTCGGACACGTATCCAGCTGATGAATAGCACTATTGAGTGATACTACAGATCCTATATTACTACGTTACTATTTATCGGCTCAGCCTTTTGCCCTTTTTGAATATTGGTTAAATTACTTTTCCTTAGAGGTGGTATGAAAATTCAGTGGTTTTGTATGTTACGTTAAATACCTTGTATTTTTATAATGCTTGTGCATTGCGTGTTTGCAAGTTATAACTTTTTAGATAATAAGTTTAAGTAAAAATGAAGACAAGAAAACCTTGAAGTATCTTTTACATTATATATCATAATACTACATATAAATGTTGTAACCATTAATCAACCAACCCTTGTAGAGGTTGTAACTTTTTTGCATTTGAAATTAAATATTAAAAGTTTATTAATAAATAATAACCGAGATGTAGCCCCATTAACATAGTATCTACAAGTACCTACGTACGTATGTACTATGTACGTAAAAAAACGTTTGTTTGTACATCACATACATCATTTGTCTCATCACCAGATAACTATATGGCCTATATAGAGAAATTCGTAAGTATTTATTTTATGCTTACAAATTATAAGTCTCGCTTAATCTACTACTAGATCGGGGCCTTTTCAAGTTAATAGGTCGCAACATATCCTTTTGTTTCTTAACGACGTAACGAGTTTACTTCTCATTCAGCTTAAATTACGCTGTAATTAGGTCAAGCCCACCAAGCCATAGCCGTAATTGCACGAAAATAATGACGTCATCATCATCAATTTGCTTACGTGATCCACTCATATTTATACTTTTAATTTTAATATTAGGCTGTGCGTTGCGGTTTCACGTATTCAAATAATTATATTGTTGATAGATTTGCATTTAACGAAAACTTTATATCTTTGACATAATATATAATATATACAAACAACGTAAAACAATTTTATAAAAGTTTCTGCTGACTTTTAATTGCTTAACTTGTAATAACTTTCGCCTCATATATAAGTGAGCCGGCAACCACACCCTTCCAACGAAACGCAAGAACTGCTACACACTAGAAATAGGTGTGGTGGTGGTACCTCCCCGATCGAACTACACTGGTTCTACCACAAGTAATTAAATAAATATTTTATATTATCTCGTCCATTATATGAAAATCATACCGCTAGGCCACGAAATATTCACTTCGCACTGCAAGCGCCAACAACATCGGTACAATTTACAGCAAAAGTTCGTAGACTCGTCGTTCGAAGATTCATAGTTTGTTTTTACTCTTAAAGTTGCAGCGATTGACACTTGAAGCGAATGTTTCATGGTTCTCAGTTCGACTGAAAACGTAATAAATAACGTTAACGTTTTTGCTCATCAATGCAAAGTACATATCAAGGTAGAACCGGAAACGAAAAGTGTAATGTACATTTCAATGTGCAGGCGAAAACGTTTGATCGTTTTGAGGTAAAGTTAGCTAAGGGCACAGTTCAGACATTTCCTTAATTATAAAAAAATCTAAGTGTTAACTTAACTAGAGGACGTCTTCACCTCCGATGTCTCATATGCTACGACTAAGTCGACATAGGGGCGGTAGAGCAGGAATGTTCGGGCCTCGAGGAGTACCCTCTTTACCCGGGCAATTCTCTAGGAGATCGTATACTTACCGGATCCCTAATTGTAAAAACATTGTAATATAATGTACAAATGTAAAAGATATTTACCATCCCCACTGTTTAGTTTGTGGGATCTAAGTATTATTCTAAGTTGTATTAATACTTACAGTTGAAAAGACTAATCATGCCACGTTCTTCATGTTTCCAGAATGCGACCATCATTGTAGCGTTTTATACGTTATTCTAGACTTATTCAGAAAGTTTATGAGAAGTTTTCTTGAAATAACTTTCAGGAAGATTTACGATTAGTCGTAAAAACGTTTTTGGTTGAATTAGCTCTCAAGTTATGAATAACGGTGAAACTTGAGAAGTGGTATTATGGTTGCAAGTTGGAATAAGGAATTTCTTGATGACCTCAGAGTCCTCAGACAAAGGAAGACAGTAACTATTTTTCCTTAAAATACTTGTAAAATAATATATTTTTTAATATCAATACGTAGATGACTTTAGATAGTTCGTTATAAAAAGTAATTCTTGAATATAATTTGTGTTTTCAGTATCAATTTCAAATATAATAAAACTTATTCATTCGATTAATTGAGCATAATATTTGATACTAATAGAATACATAATCAAAAGACAGTAATCAATAGTACAACAATTTATAGTACACAGCTGTAATGCCTTACTATTAAATTACGCATATAATTATCGTAAATTGGAAAAAAATAATATTCTGCTATATACTTCACGATTAATCTACCGATCATTGAGATTGTACAAATCAATACATAGTATTAAACAAAGTCGCTTCCCGCTGTCTGTCCCTATATATGCTTATATCTTTAAAACTACGCAACGCATTTTAATGCAGTCTTTTTTAATACATAGGGTGTTTCAAGAGGAAGGTTTATATGTTAATAAAGGCATTAAACAGTAGAGAGGCACTGATAAATTTTGAGGTTTCTATGTGATGTCGTAAATAAACGCATTTTTAAGCTTGCAAATGAAAACTTACGAGATAGATCAAAATAATGTACTACAGTATTTTTTCATATATTTTTTTAATTATTGAACTTGACATATTTTGAATTTGGAGGCGCTACGAAGTTCGCCGAGTCAGCTAGTAAAATATACACGCAAAACGTTAAAGTTTAAAACGATATCGAGTGGCGAAAAGTGCAGAAAATAAAGAAACAGGCGTTCTAGAAAAGTTCTTTTTATTTTCGTTCCACATTTAGCTCTGCGCCAATATCCTGAACTGGAGCACGCTCGGTATTCCACCCCCAACACTTGGTAGCTAAATACACCAGTATTTATACCGCTATTTTCTATATCTTTTCATTCTATGTATTTTCTCTATATACACTCACATTGATTTTGGACGTTAGACTCTTTGAAGCACGGAAGCATGTAGAAATCTAGGAACTAACCGGTGACATATCTATTGATCACACCGACCTATCTTTGTTACACATTTCGAAATCACAAATTCTCAAACCACTCAAAATACTCTGCATTGTGACGACCCACGTGGCGGCGCGGTCACCATACCGGTCTGACACGCAGTGGGTCCTGGGTTCGATCCCAGGCCAGACAGACATCTGAATGATGAGTTTAGATTTCTGTTCTGTCAGGATGTTTGTGTATTCGTCTTTATGTGTCCATAGCACCCACAACACAGGAGAAAATCCTACTGTGGGGCTATGAGTGTAGAAAGCGTTTATGTTTATATTTATTGTAGTTGCTATCCATAACCCATTTTGAACGGAATTGTAATATAAAAGGACATACCTTTTCTTTTATTACACATCACCATTTTATCAAAATATTTTATAAAAATATTTAATGCTTATATGTTTTAAATTACGCTATATAAATTATTTTATATAGCATAATTTAAAACTACGTAATTACGCTATATAAATATTTATATATTCTTATGCGTTATACCTACTTTACTCATGGTATGTTTGTATGTTGTACTCACGATTTTATATATATGTTTATACATTATGCATAATCTCTTTTAATGTAGGTCATTATGCAATACACTTAGCGATTAGCAAAAAAGCGATTAGCTAAGCAAATCACAGTCCTGAATATGCGCAAGTCATCCAGAAGATATTCAAGACATGACGCACACATGCTCCGAGAATTAGGGTTCCCAATTACAACTTTCATGGTGAGTTATTGACGTTCGACCTAGTTAACCACCAATTAACTAGTAACATTCCCAAAATTATTAAAACAAAAACCCGCCTGCTGGTTACTAGTGACTGCTTAAAACGTTTTTTTGTTCATTATGATACATTTAATTTAACGGTTAATAAGAGTTTTTTTCAAAATAGTCAAGTAAAAGTATTACACTATATATTTAGAATGGTCTATTTACTAGCTTTCATCTGATACCAATATTATAGTGATAAAAAAAAAGTCGTCACACCCCCCGATTTTTCCCGTATTTGTAGGTGCCATTTTTTTCAAATTATAAGTCTATGTCATTTTCCAAACTGAGACGATTCTAACGGTATGACATACGTCACAATCCGTCAAGCCGTTTGGGCTGTAGCGCGTGCCAAAGAAATGGACATACATACAAACAAACATACA
>DWTU01000662.1:0-15998 GCA_018251515.1 Cecropterus confusis
CCATGGGCGGCAGTTACCACTTACCATCAGGTGGACTGCATGCTCGTTTGCTACTCCGTTCAATAAAAAAAAAAAAGGTTCGTTTTATTTTTATCTGCGTTTAATAAAACCTACCTTGATTCTGAAATCATGTAAGTTATGTAACTTGGAGTTATAAGCTCTCCTGATTCCATCGTGCACTCAAATACAATCAAATACTTGGCAGGTAAACTATTCATATTTATGGCTTTACTGTTCTTTTTATTCTTCCCTACCTATAGCTCTACTATTAGATTTGAGATTTCGCTGAAATTCGATTTGAATCTACTTTAATCTTCACAATCAACGTGTTTGTATACGTAGATCACGTCTCTCGTCTGGAAGGAAATAGAACTGAAAATAAATCGCCCTCGCAGCTCCCAGCACCCACACTAAAATAGTTCGCTCCTTCCATTTCTCTAGGACCATTACCATATCCTGTGTTTCGATATGTTAGTTAAAGGGCGCGTGTCCATAACGCCTTGTTCATAATTATATTAATGCGCTTCGCTGTGTCTACGCCTCACTTGTAATGTAAATTAGATTGTTTATGTCTCTTTCGACATAAATTATATAAATAATGCATACATGATTTCCGTATACCTTTCTTTTAATTGAGTTTTCGTTTCAGTTCATTCTTTTTTGAATAAAATTGTCTATATGTAAATAGCTCTATGTATTTCATTCAATCTGTATTTTCTATCGTTGAGTCTCTTATCGAAATTGTGTAGAAAATATAAATTAAAGCCGATTTCAGAGAGATTTTGCTTTGCATTAATAAGAAAGTATATTTTCTAACGAGATGATCCAGATTCCGGTGGCAGTTCTAAGTGCAGATACTCGTAACCACTACAAGTACTGTTTAATTACCTTATTTCCATAGCAATCACGTTGTTAATATTTTCACTAACATTTACTTAACAGGAACCATAGTTAAAGTTGTGCATTCTGGCTACTGGTGTACATTTATGTGTGTTATAAAGATTAACATTAGATAAAGAAACATTACCATCAATTCACGTGTAAAACACTTATCGTTATCATGCACTATTTTATCCGGTGCAATGTCCTGATCTTAATATATTGAGTTTAGAGTCTAACCAGTAACGAGTACGTCTTCTACACTACTTCTACTCTACACCCTACTCTACGACACTTCTAGACTACGTCAGTGCCAAAGTATATTATCTTTTAAACAGGAATATTAAGGAATACGTATATACGAACAATATTCTACCGGTTACGGTTACGGATATGTAATTATTTCGGATTATCCCTTAGTTTCGGATAGTTTTGGTTTCACATATGAGATTCTTAAGAATTTATACAAGTAAAATACAAATCGGTAATAATTTGGTTATTTTTCTATGAAATTTGGTATTACAGTCATATCAGTTATCATTATAGGTACCTAATTAATTTATAGTGTATACTAAAAACATGGCTTATTTAAGTTCTGCCTCTATCAGAAATTAACTGAAACTTTAATAACGGATTCGGATACGGTTACGGAAAGATTTTTATTTCTGATATCCGATACTTTTTTCCGTTCGGTTACGAGGTTCCATAACATCCCTCCTTTTATTTTATATAAAGCTTATTCCTGAGCTGATGTTTAATCTAAACGTTAAATATAGCTCCACCTCGCCCGAATATAGTTATTATGTAATATCTGTTAATTACACCACGGAAGGTAATTTAGTTCACGCCGGAGCGATACAATATCGCTATTATATGGCATGACTCGCGCTTCACCCGACGCGGGCGGCTTCGGTGACACTGCATCGTTAATCACTCCATTCTTCCCGAATAAAATTTTGATTTTCAATTTCAATGCCCACACTGATTACTAAATCCAATACTCTTGATAAATGACACCGGTTAATTAGTTCGTGACGGATCTGCCGATTGACGGGTGGCGTGACTAGTAGGTCTTTTGCCTATCAATTTGGTTTTATGCCAACATTTTTATTCTTTGTTGTTCTTTTGTTTTATTTTTGTAGAATTTAGAGTCAGGCTTTGCTAATCGGCATCATCAATTGTGCAGTTTAATCAGTTTAGCATTAATATTATTATTATATTAATAACATGATATTACTATTGTTTATTTGATTTATTTTTAACGTTATAACTAGTGTTCTATTTTTTATTATATTAAATTGTTTATTGATTTTATTATTTTTAAAAAGATGTAACATTTTAAAATGAAAGTTATTAAATATCCCTACCGAAATTAAACTTAACCATTTTATTTTGTATAGGTATTATTACATTTCTTGTAGCGGAAATTAACGTTGAAACTATTTCTAAGATTGACGTATCCGGACATACAGTGGAACCAGTAGTAATTGTACCTGTGATGCATGCTGGCAATATCCCGGGATCCGGATGTGTAGCATTTTTTCCACGTTCCAAAACTTTCTCATACATCCTACTAGTTTTTGTGTACCACCGAACGTTTGAAGGATTGAAAAGTCGGAGCAGATGCACTGTTTTTTTATTTCCTCAATTTGTTTTTTGATGTTTTTCTGTGCGGTAATATTTTGACGTTACGGTAAAATGTTGTTGCATTACGTTTCGGAGTGAGTTACAATAAACCTTTCAACATTTTCTAATAAAATCATGTTTAGTGATCACCGTCGCTTATGGACATCTGCTATCAATTAACATAGAAGTGAGCGAGGTCGATTTTTAGTCCAGAAAACGTAAAAACTCCAGACACTCTTTTAAAACTCACATTCAACAAAATACACTTGGAATACACTCGTCCTAAAAATCTACTTGTAAGTTTATCTTAGATTGATAAATGTGCTCTCGTATCAATTGTATCGCGTTGTAGTGTAAACGCACTTTACTACCTAAATTTATGACTACGATTTTATTACACTAGTCCTATTTGTTACTATTGAACTACTGTACTACTTTCCTTATAACATATAGGTATAAGATTATTGTTATATGAGTCATAAATTATTCAAATGATATTTGATCAACATTTTCATTGATAACTGTATATAAAAAGTAACACCGCATGACATATTCTTTTTTTCATTAAAACGACGCTTATGATATTTCTAATCAATATTTTCTATATTACAATAAGTGAAATGAATACACTGTTATCAATGGTATCATTTATTTCAATTATTATTATAGTTATCCGTGATCCTCCAAAACTATCTTTAAATTTAGACTTCTGCATTTGAATATGTACATACCTTTTGTCTAGTAAGATATGTCATTCATTTCCGTCAAAATTATAAAGATGTTCCACAGATCATTTAATGGGTATCTATTATTTCCAGCTTAAACGCAGGTGGTCGGCTGGCGACACGCCAAGCACTGCCAACAATTCCAGGGTCGGGTTACTGGAAGCGATCATGGGCTGGGTTTTATGTTGCGAGGGGGTTTAGATTTTGCTTCGCTCGAAACTGTAATTCGAGTCACATTTGTAACTTTGTCCACTTTGTAAGGGTTAAAATAAGATAAGTTCGCTCATGGCGGTTTAAGGAATATGTTTCGGTTTATTTCGGTACATTAAAGGTTGGCAACTGAAGCATGTGATGGGTAATGTGTCCGTTAGTTATAAATCTTAATAGATCGTTAAGTAAACTAATTTACAATTTTCATGACTTTTTTCACACGAAGCGAGAGCCAAATAAGTAGGTACGAAGAGGAAGTACGTAATCGAATGGAACAGGGAGACAGATAGGAGGTTGAATGAATGAAATGAAAAGTTGATCAAAACTCCAACAAAATTTCAAATAGTACACGAAATAACAAACATTTATCCCACAGCTGGGCTAGATTCTTATCTCAGAATTACTGACTGGTACAGACTATACCTATCACCATATTGTAAAACGAGTATGGTTGTACCTTCTGCCTAATAACAGCAGTGTTGTGCGCTGCTGTGATCTGGTCTAAAGGGCATTCCATCTCATTCCTCAGGGGTAGCATCTGTAATCTTAGGTGAGACTTTGATCTTACCTAGGGGTGATTACAGATATCCATGAGCGGCAGTAACCACTTATTATCAGGTGGGCATGCGGCTCGTTTACCACTTCCATACTATAAAAAAATCTATATATAGAGTTAGGCAGTTCTCATGTTCTATTGTTTCGTGTCCTCATCCTGAATGGGTACTGGCCACTATCATCTCAATCCTCTGGAGTGGCAAGACCTCACTAGCATTAAACACTTACCCTCAGATTAACTGCATTTTCGTTTCCTAAATTAGTCTAATAAAATACAGTTTGATTGTCTAACCCAAACATGATACAAGCAACAACATCTTACAATATGAGCACGCGGCGCCGTTTCTTAACTGCTTAAACAATGATGTATCACGCATTATGTGGGCTATCTGAACTCATTAGTTCTAACTGGCCGTACTGACTCACTATGGTGACAAGTTAATTAACTTGTAAGCGTTGCTGTCTTGTTCCTCATTCAAGCGTATCTCTGAGTTGCTTACAAATAAAAGTACAGTTAACGAGGAAACAAATTCAAAGGTATTAAACAATGCTTTGGTTACGGCCTTATGTATGAGGTGACTATCATAGTCGTCGGGAGTAGTAACGCATCTCTGATGGACTTCAGATAGAGCCCCTGTTCTGTAATAAGGACTGCATGCTCGTTTGCTACTTCAAACCGATAAATAAAAAATGTTTTCGCGGTGCAGTAGATAATGCCAATTTACTTAAATTTATCTTGTAGATGAGAAAAAAATGTAAAGATGATTGTGTAACTTACTTTCGTGGGTGTATGTTAGCTGAAATTTGACTCGTAAGAAATAATAAATACAATTTATGTTATCGCACAGTGAACAATAAAAAAATATGATTCATCGAAACCTCTCTCGAGTCCTTCAGTCAACATAAGAATCGATTAAATTTGCTTGCGAAACTGCTTTTATTAATTGAGAACCACATAATTTACATAATTGTAATGAAAATTTAATGGCAGATCGTATCCTGCGACGAGAGTAAAATATATTTCTGCAATCGTGGTGAAATCTTCATGGTCTGCTTTTATTTTATTGCATAAGTTGCGGTTGCCGGTTTCGTGCTTGCTACCAAAAAAAGCAAAAATATTGCAAACTTAGTACACTTGCTCAGATAACGGTCGGTTTGTCAGTTTGTCATAACCGAATCCAACGTATACGGTGTTAACAGCTTGCTAAATTGTTATTATGGACCGGTCCTGAAATATTATTGGAAGTGACGGTATTTCGTTAAGCAAAAAATTTTTGTATCGAACGGATTAAATTATTAGTACATTAAAACATTATTAGTACCCCTACACGATCTTTTAATGCTTTAATGCTGGATTAATGCTGATTAATGATTTGACAACGTACTGCGCTACGAATCTATTTCTACTTATTTATTTCTCTCTTGTACAACCTATGTAGATCTTCGGCGGATCAAGGCGGTGAAATTCTACTAAGCGAGAACGTAACTATAAAAAATCACTCATGACTGGAAGAGCAATTTTAATTTTTCCTGGAGTCTATTAAATTATTCTATTCATCCACACCCTGAAATTAATTGTTGACAGTTCGAGTATAATCATTACCAAAAAAAAACGATACATTACGTCATAATAATTTGAAGCTTATTATCCATTATAATAACCTTAATAGCTTCATGGAGTATGTCAAGAGAGAAAATTATCCACAGAACTTCGTTCCATTTCACACCGTGATTAGTCAAGGTACCCATTTCGGTGCATGCACCTCCATATCAGGCACAACTGACACTTGGTGTAATCTTGGCTCCATATTCGTCTCTACAATTAGCTGTCATATACTTTTCTTTGTGAACTCTCTGACTGTTTAATTGTATGCCTTGCAGAGCTTTGTTTTGTTTGATAATAACGTCCTACGCCTAGCAGATGTTTCCTTTTTGTAACGGCGCATGTTTGAAACAGCTGAAGTCTGTGCGAATCTGTGCTAGAGAAACGTGTTGGAAAAATAAACGCTGAAACGTGAGAGCTTGTTTACGCAAATCCTTATACAGTCATTGTTATTATTTAATCAGGCCGTAGGACCGAATGCAAAGGCTTAAACGCTAAAACAGTGTTACCGGTTACCAAAAGTCGTAATTCATTTCAGAAACGCGAGATAAAATTTTATTCCAAAACGGTTATCGCTTTTGCGATGAACAGTAACAAATGCAACGTAATTTAATACGCCTTTTATGTGCTAAGTACCTCCGCTTTATGCACGGTCGAGAAATTTATTTAACCTATTAATTGCAAGAAAGCAAATAAAGTACAAATTCTTCTTTTCAATTGGTAAATTCGCATAAATTAACGCATTCTCTCGTAAAATCCTTTAGATTCTTATAAACAAAATTAATTAAAAACGGGAATGCTTCTAGACAATAAGAAACGGTGTAGAAATTCGAAAGGCATTAACATAATTCGTTGGGTCCTTTATTTTTAAGTTTGAAAACAACTCAATGAATAGCTTTTGAATAACTTTATAAGCATCGAAGCGTGTCACAAATGGGGTAATGGCCGCATGTGTTTCAACGATTTATACGCGACACGACGATCGTCGAATCGTTAATTTATATAGAGAGATAGCGTCACCCGCTAACCGGCGATTGCCATCGTTCTATCGCCAGTGTGGACCACGGCTTGTTATACGATAGCATCGCCCCATCCATCATCCACCCCATGAATGAATACATTACCAATCACACCATAGTATGAATCTTTCCGAGAATTGTTCGTTTTGTGAAACACAATTAATTTGGATTGGGAATTTGTTGAATGAAATGTTTTACATTGATGTTGTATGTTTGTTTTCATGTGTAAATAGCAATGTGGTAATTAATAATACAAAGAAAGAATGAAACAAGTAGCTAATTAAATTTTCTTGAATCAATAACACTAGTATGTATCTAATTATGAACGTTAGTGCAGCTTTCGCTTCATAAAAATATACAACGGAATTCTGTTGTAGATGATTTAATTAAGTAGGCCGAATTTAATTTAACAAAAACCTATTTAGTGAATGTAGGAAGTCATTCACTAATTCATATAATGAGCTCAATGTGACCCAATGGCGGACGATAGGCATATAATTTATTTAATAGAAAAAAAACGCATAAATTGCCTGCTAGTATAATGCCTTATTGAGAATCGATCGTTAGCTTATCCAAACATATGATTAATAATTTAGAAGCCGTAATAAACATCAAGTTTTTCAAATTGGAAGCGCTGAAGAAGGAAGGCTAGCGGCTGACAGGCCAATCCATCAAGCGCCTAGTACTATGAGTACAGTTACTCCCAGACCAATCAGGGTTTTTGTTTGATGTCAACGGCCGTTCAATAACAAGACGAGTGGATACAATCGCCGTAGACACATACAATCAAACCAAATAAAAATCATATTAATCACTACGTTGTACAATCTAGTCTGTCGGGCGAAAGTTTTTTGCACGTCCGACCCGTTTTTGCATGATACGCAATTACAACTAACGAGTCTAATGCTAGTTCAATATATTTTAAACAATGTCTTATATTGAACTTGGCCCGGACGTTTAATGGACAAACCCGACTTTCTAATTTGATTCGTCGTGGGATTTGTTCAATGCACGCTTGACGTTAGTTTTTTTTGCATCTGATTATCGAAACAATAATTACTGACGCGTCATGATGCCTTGAATATATAAGATGTGCGTGTCATCGTGACGATACGGTCAACGTACTGATCTATCGTGTGGAGATTTCCGGGATAGATCCCCGGTTGGAAAATAAATAAATAATAAATATATTTTTATACGAATTTTATGTTGGTTCATGTTTGTGTCAGTCGTAAAGCATTTACAGTCCAAGGGTAGGGTTCAGAAATAATAATGTTTAAGGGTATTCCTGTCAAGCTGTATTAAGATTTAAACTTTAACGTTAAGTCGTAGTAAATCGCTTATTGAATTGACGTTTGTTTTTTTCGTAAGACTGTAGTTACAAAGAAACAGACTTAACTCTTATCAGTTCCATTACTTCATGTGATAGTAAGTGGTCGCTGCTGCCCATCAACATCTGTAAAATGTTGTTGTACACCTGTTTAAAGAAGCTATGGCAGTGCTACCACCATGGTTGAATTTCTATCACCTTTCTTCCAGGAAATATTCTCCATACTAATTTATACTTTTAACTATTAAAACCACTAACAATGTGCTTATGAACGCTACACGGATACTGGAGAGATGTGTCTCTGCAAAACTCACGGTCTTTCTTCGAAACTCAGACGTTGCTAAGATCTTGTCTGTCGCGACCTCACGTAAGACACGCAAAAAACAAACGAAAAATCTCCAATGAAAACGACGAGAAAGTTTAAATAACCGTCAAAGCTATCATGGTTTTGTCAGAGGTAAATCTCGTTAAAATTGAGAAGAATGTACAAAAAACTGGCATTCATTTAAACAGACGTCCAACGAAGATAAAATAAAGGATCCTTTTAGACCGTACTCGAAATGCAAACGAGGTAAGTGAGATTGGCAAAACTCTGTCGGTGCCACATGCTAGATGTTTTTCTGAATCGAAATTACGTATATCTGTCTTCGCTGTTGTTATGTCACTCCTTGAACCTTTGCGTTAGCCTTAAATCTTTTTTAGTTTCGAGTACTGGAATGAATTAAGACCTACTTTAATAAAACACAAAATAATCGCTGTTAACAGCTACGCAACATGTTTATTGCGGGCCCAACTACAATGCAATATCAACATCACTAAAACAATTCTCAAATACGCCATTTTGTATTTCGTTTGCTCCGATCTTATCTAAAGCTGTCACGAACTCGTATTTACAACTGTGTCAATGTCATTTCCACCAGGTGAGGCCATTTGCAACTATCCATTGACGGATGATTTGCAATTTCGCAGACGTCTTTGTAGTGACTGCATCGGTCTCGTAACGATCTCGCCCTACGGCCCGAGGTAATTTAGGAGTATCTGCAGGCCCGCTTTCTCTACTGATGAATGACCCCGGGTCCCCATCCTTCGCGCCTCATGACGTGCTGCCGTCGACGTCGTGCTACACAAATCGTTTCCCTTTCATCACTCTCTCTGTCTTGTTTACATGAAATATTATTTTAAAACCCCCTTGTTAAACTGTCATCATAATAGCCATCACGACGTACGCGAATACACTATTCGACGGCGGTACACCGTAAAATCAATGACGCCGTGTAACCGACAATTCTCTCGACAGTTGATTTTGCAAATTATCAACTTTACAATTACGAGTCTCGATACGATCTGTTATTACCACTCGTCTTTTATTACGTGCCTCGGGGTTGGGAGAGAATTATTAATCAATCGGATGGTCACTTTCTCCAAAGGGGTCAGGTATTGTTCGAGCCTTCCTACCCGGGAGTGCAGGTAATTTAGCGCTATCGCTCGAACTGATTTCTCCGTCCGCTGATGGATGACTCCCAATTGTGCTTGAGTCTCGTTAGCAGACTTTTGTACCTTTTTGTTTTGTCGTACATTTAATAGCCGGCTCTTCATTAAATTTATTGACACTTCTCGAAATTCAGCAGATACTAATGATTCAATGCATCGAATCTCCTAAATTTGGACAATGAAAAACTCTGTATTACCATTGTAACTGAAATCTGTCTGTTTTCGTTTACGCCGTTTATCACTTCATACGTTATGCATGACGACCTCAAAATGTCGAAGTCTTGTTTTTTGTGACGTGTCTCATTTATATTCCAAAGCTTCACACTAATGAATGATAAAGCCCTTTTTAGTCTAAAATAACTATTCAATAACGTAAGTGTGTATAAAAATTCTCACATATATCATAGGATCGCATGGCCAACTAACGGTTGTATTGCACGCGAACCGGCAACTTACGCCTATTGTAGACTTTATTGCCCTTCTAATAGGACTATAATAGTGTTTCGGAAAAGTCAGAACTCAGCATAAACGATCGTAATAGTTCGGAGTCGGACGATCGCGGTGGTCACGCGATTTCGATTTCATTCACAACCGTAGCGATTTTATCACTAAGGACGTTATATTAACATTTTATTCGCATTTTCGTGAACGTGCACCAAGTGGGTTAAAATAATACTTTCGTCACATTCGAGGATTTTATCAATAATTGCGGACGAATTTCATTCGGCATTTAAATTCGTTGTTTTATTGCCACGTATGTTATAACGGGACTGTTCGTGTTATTGTTTCCGTTCGCTCAGCAACAAGGGTTTAAATCAATTTTAATGTTGTAAGAAGATTTATTATCATGTTTTTACTATTGCGCGTATAAGTGCGTATTGTGCGTATAACGAAGTGAGTGCTTGAGTTTAGTTATGTTAGACGCAAATAGTATTATTTTGCTGTCGTAGGCTTTCTGGAGTGTATCATTTCCTAGAATTATTGCTGTTATTGTTATATTCACCATTATTCATATTTTAAATTATAATGAGATGTTTCCTATTTAAAAGCTTGTTACAAATAACACACATTACAATTTGTTTAATTAATCTATACCGATTAATTGAGAGGATGCGTAAATTTTAAACAGGTGGATGAAGGAGTATGAAGTTTGTGGATAACGCAGCTTTATAGATTTAATAAAAATATTTCCCCTAAATGGTGTTAAATCAGTTAAAACATAATTGTATGAATTTTGGCCTGTCACGCCGTGTCCAGGGTGTATTTCTAAACATGGATATCCGATTTTTTCGGAGTTTTATGTATATTATAAATAATTATCATCTGCTGTAAAACGTATGGAAACCACAATCTCTCAGAGGTGTCCGAAATCTATCAATCCTCGCTTGGCCAGCATCATGAACAGTGAAATCCTTGGAATTCTAAAAAGAGACCTATATTATTATATATCTTATATCTTCAAATCTTTTTCATTGAAATATTCCATTCGTGATGTGTTGCGAAATTGTGCGTAAACTTAAACAACCAAGCCTTACCCGTTTTAAGTATCTTCCGCAACTACTATACATGCGTATATATGTACCACGTCTGCCTACTTTGTCTACCTTCTAGTGGTTTGGCATTGTTAACGCCGCTCGTCTCTCCTGAAAAGCGCCTTTTAGTAGTAGGCTCTGCATACATTCCGTTATCCTAAAGCAAGTAACCGGGTGTAGGAATAAATATGTAATGCATTGATTGTTGGGAATATGAATCGTTTTATACTTGTTATAGTTACTGTGTCAGTAATGCTTAATGAAACTTAATTATTCACGTCCTACTTTTGATGATTAAACTCCTCTTATGTTCTCTTAGAGATTCATGAATTATTAGAATCAATCCTTATATAGGAAGTTATATATTTCGCTGGTTACTTGATAACAAAAAACTGACTACTATATAAACAATTAAAATATACATCTTAAAATTAAACACAAAGAAAGAAACAAAAACTCTATTAAAAACCCAAAGAAATATCTAAATTACAGGTAAAACAAAGAGTCCAAATCCTCTTGGGAGAGACCAGGAAGTAAGGAAGTTATTAAGAAATTAGCACAATACTAGTACTGTCTCTTACATCACATAACTGGAGAAATAAATAATAACCACTTTATTAATGTTTTCCATATTTAATGTTTTACTTTAAATTTAACCCAAAATAACGGATTTTAAATTTTTAAAACTTTATTGCCTTACTTGTCCTAGTTCTGCAAAGTATCATGGCAGACCTATTTCGCAGTGAATGAACGCCAGTGTCTGCTACGCAGTAAAAATGCACCAGAAATTTAGTTCGTACGCGAAAACTTTTAATTGGCTTTTAACAATTGCATAGGTGGTAATTGGCTGAAACACATCAGCATCAACTTATGCTTGAAATTATCAAGTTTCTGACTTTTGAATACTTGACGGATGTGTAATAAATTTAACAAATGTAAATCTACTTTCCTTCATTTTACGAGCTTCGTACAAGTTGTAAGCATTACCGCCTATCCTCGGCGACTGTCATATATCACTTGGTATAAATCATTTGGATGACAAGGGCATGCATTTACATGCATTTAGCGATGAAATAAGCAACATTTCTTTGTTCATATCGAATGATTCATCGGCTATATAGTCTTACATAAGTTTGCTTGACCTTAGTATCTGAGGCTCTGTGATGGACGTAATGGTCACAATTCATATTATCTTCATGTACAACGCGTGCGAAATGTCGACCTCGTACTTTCCCCCCACTGGATATTGTATTACGTTTTGTGTTTTGTTTGTTTTTTCTGCTTTCACTGCTTTCAATGTTTGGTGTTATCAGTTACTTTAAAATGTTTTCGATAATAACAATACTTTATTGCATCCATTTAGAGTAAAGACGATCGGAGTACTGCAAGTATCAGGTCATGTTTTATTTTGTCAAAATCATGCGCGAATTTTGAATCGCCATTGTTTATCGTATACAATTTTCAATTAAATATGTTTTAGATGACTCTTCACAACAACGTCCAAAACAAGCATACAAACTGCATGTAACTAATTTCATATATGTAAAATGTTTAATTTTTTATAACGTTAAAACCTTGAAATCAATCGAATATGTAATCCATAAAATATCTTTGGTATGATCTGTATCGTTTATTTATAATAATTTTATTTATTTATTCGAACCCATCTGCTTTCAAGTCCAGTCGATGAAATTAAGATTGACATTTAGCGCCATCTAGTATCATATGACTGTGGTACTGTGTTGACATGCATTATAACAAATGATAAGTTAAATTATTAGGTTAAAAAATAAGTTAGCACTTACATTTTTTTAATTTACGTCACGTTTTATATTCTCGGAGACATACAGCTTAAATTAAAAGTAATTGGAGGGAAGTTTCACAAACTCAAACTAAACTATTAATCTATATTACTTTACCATTTTAATGCCAATTCCAACTTCGAACACAATAAGAAGTCATGAGCTTCAATGTCAAGTGTCGTCGCCGCCGATCGATCGTCACATTTGCATCTTAATATGTTGAGAACAAGCCGCTCGGCCACAACACGCCACGACAGAGATAGCGACCGCTCAGCTACGAAACATCTGCTTGGTAATGCAAGTGTTTGAATTGTGCGAATTTTGTCAAACTTCCCAGACATTTGTTTTTAAGACTCGACATACTCTTGCGATCTGCAAGCGATAGATGCTTGAAGCAAATGTTTTATGGCCTACTGTTTAGGCCGATATCGTGGGTAATCGGAGTTAAAAGCGAATTCTAGTAAATCACAGGTTGCTCTATTATTTCTTTGTCGCATATTAATTTTATATTAAAGTCGCAAGTTTTATTTCTATTTCTAGTGTTTCCTTGTTTATCACTCATGTTTTATTGTTTACTTGTATGCCATCGTTATATAAGCCTTCGTGTGAACCACTCATTAAAGTCTCATTAGCCTTTTCTTGAAGCACTTCTTTTTCAAACAACTGCCCAAAATTTCTTTCTCCTTCCACGCGTCAATCTGCTTCCTTATATGGTGCTGGCCCAACCTCCGATACATGCAATATGATACATTAATACTGATTTCTCGTATGTCGCAACTGTAATGCACTTACCGCGACCCACGCTTCCCTACGCCGTGACCGTGTTTCGTGGCAAAAAGGTTTGGCTTGTATTCTCATGCAAAATATTTCTCAGCAAGTTGGACCACTAAATTCTGAAAGGGATTAAGGCTGCAGCGACAATGCTGCATACATGTTTGTTGCATATAGGATTAATGATATGTCATAAAGTCTACCCTAAAGAGGATATATATTTACAAAAATCGCAACGTTACTTTATCATTTATAAAACTTTTTGTATTGTACTTATAAGTTAAAGTCCACACCTACTTTGTTCCGTAATAAATCTGCTTCTAGAAACCTCCATTGGTTTGTTGCCAAAAAAGTTAGTTTACGAGATCTACGTAAGTTGCCGACCGCAGATAAAGTATACAGGATTTATTTACCTACTTCCATACAGGATTATTTCCTAAACAACAATAAATAAGACTTTTTCAAATCTAAACTAGAGCTACCAGGTTTTAAATCGTTTGTTCCAACAAGTCTTTATATGGGTTTGTTTAGTCTTACTACCGAAGTGGTAACCAAAATAGCTGCCGTACTTAATGGACTTGAGAATTGTGAGTATTAGACATGTGTATACGGTCGGCGATCAACGAGCCACTCCATTTACGAATACTAAGCAAACGTCAACACTATTATTGAGCTTTGTATATTATTTTCTGATATTCTCTTCACTGTATCATGAATTCTATTCAAATAGTAAATATCGACTTATTTGCATTTTGTTTTACCGATATGTTTATTATATCCAATATAAAAACAAATTATTTTCAATTTTGTCGCCAAAAATTATTATATAAATAATTTGGGAAGAATTCCCAAAACGCTGGCAACTACCTCATTGAATAGCTATGCTAATTCTATGCTCTAGGTAAGCATCAACCTAAATTAAATCCAGAGCTGAAATTTTTGGGAATCTTAATGGTCGAATTATTTCATGTGCCGTTAACAGATTTCTTCTTACCTACAAATTATTCGTTACTAGCTTAGTTAAAAAAGTTATTCGTTTTACGTTCAACCGCTGGTAGTGTAACAATTATCCAAGAAATGTGAGTCTTATTGCTCTCATTGACGTTATTAATAAGATGAATGAATGGCGCATTGCTTCTGTTGTGGGTTGTAGTAATGAATGTGACTTTGAAATTGCTACTATGTGAGAACTAATTTATAACGTACGCGAGATAGAATTACTGACCAAGAGAATAAATTGTATTCCTAGTATCGGTGCCGTCTTATATATACCATGTACGTTAAACGTTACAACTGTTAAAATAATAGTTATATTTTAATGTCAGTGTGTTTTTAGGTCCGAAAAATACATTTATAAATAGATAATTTTTAATAAGTGGTTTGCCTGGTTTCTAATTGCTGTACTTTTTATTACGAGGATTAATCACGTTTAATATGTCTTCGTTTACTTTAACATAAAGCTTAACAACAAAATTAGCAAGTTGTAAAATATTGAAAATGTTGGTAGGATCTCTATGTAAAGGTCAATTTGCAAAAGGGGCTTACAGACCATTACGTGAAACCGCAAAATTTAGTGCACTTTACGCGGCGAGCGCTGATATGGAGCAGGTGTAGTGGTTTATGCATTTAAAACTGACCTTTTAATGCTCTTGCATAATATTTCTTTTACATTTATCCATCTTTGAGTCATTATATGTAGTTTCACCAGCAGAATCATCGCTTGTTTAAAATTCTTCTTCGTCAATTGTTAGATCTGTTACCTTTATGGAGTCTGTTGATATGACGTCATCGTTACATGCATAGTGAAGTACATTAGGGCTAACACGAAAAAGAATCTAAACACATCAAATAATACTCTAATGTGTTTTACATTTAAATATCAGAAGTCATTGGGAAGTAACCCTGTTTAACCCCTTACGGTATTAAGGACTGGCTATACTTAATATTGTAAGGGGTCTAAAACAAACAATCTATTAATTTTTAGTTTAACAATTTTTATTTACTAGGCAAAAGTTCACAGCGTTACTAAGGTGTAACACATCTCAGCTTTGACCTCATGATGACCATGACTGACATGAATAGGGGTGGGTATATAAAAATGAGAAATATTTATCTAAGCCAGTCAACAATAACCATTTCTAATTGTAAGCAATGAATTACAAAACAGTTATAGATCCCCCACGCAATTCTCAAAATAGTTTCGAATAACTTGCGGTTATTACAAACCCTGGACCCATAACTTATTGTAAGACAATAAATTCACATTATTGGATACTTAATTCTATTGTCATAATTTCAGTCATTATGATTGTGATACATAAATAGTTGTTTCTTAATAAGAAATAATTACAAAGACTTAGTGTTTTGTTTATATATTTCTGTTTTTCTTTTTTGTATATTTGTATCCTTTGTAGATAACTTTTAATATCTCAGAAATAATTACATTAAAAGTAGA
>DWTU01000663.1:0-15995 GCA_018251515.1 Cecropterus confusis
CTATCGGAGTTTTCTCAACATCCTGCATATATACAAGTTCCGAACAGAGACTGTCGGAGCACGGCCGCTCCCCAGGCGTGATCACCTAGCCTGGCGGGAGATCTGCCTTTGCCAAACAAATTTAGGTTTAGGTTTTATTCTCACTGTGCGATATGAAAATATCCATAAGGCTACTCCGGCCCTTTAATGGAGAGAACTATTGACTATACGCTAGCTGTGGTATGTGATTTTAACTGGTAGATCCCTTTAGTGGTTCTATCTAATAACAGTCGTGTTAAGCGCTGGTGTGTTATGGTCTTAAACGACATATTTATAAGGGAGACCCACCGAGGCGTTCCAACTTAGTCCTCAGGAGCAGGAATGAATCTGTATCCAAGTAAGACTGACATTTGATTTTATTTCAGACGTCCATAGGCGGCGGTGGCTACTTACGAGCACGCAATCCATGCATGCTCGTTTGTTAGAATCAATTACAGATCAACGGCAACCACAAATTTCCACCGAAACGCAAGTACTGCTTCACGTTAGAAAAGATATGTCGGAGGTAGGTATCTCCGGTCCGGTGGGGGAGGTCCCCCATCGATCTATTCTAGTTCTATCATCTTTTTTGTTTTCATTTTAATATATTTAATTTCATAACTAATGAATACTCACCGGTGTTGTTTGCACCAGCCCCCACACCCCACAGTCCACGCATGCGTCCTTAATTAGGCATTCCGCTCTCGTCCGGACTGCGTACGCGCACCGCCGGCGGCGCCTTTGACGCGCATCGCGCCCTCTCGCTCTCACAATGCAACTATTCATACCAACATCCACCATAACCTGATCTCTGGATATCTTTCAACATGAAACATTTTCCCTTAAACTCACAGACCGTCTTACACTGGCAGTGACCAGCAAAAAGATGGTCGACTGCTCGACTAACTTCGATTTTACTCACTTTCAGATAGAGTACAGAATGTTTCCTTTGGTTTACGATATCAAAGGTGTTATTGGAGTGATGTAATGAGGGGGCCTAATTGTGTATTCTACTTGGGCCGCTGGTGCGCAAGATAAAAGAGTAGGCGATAAAGGTCGCGGGTATCTCTGCGCACATCTTCCCAGCTGTGACCGAAGGGTTGATTCCTGAGAAAGATGCCGACATTTCGCAAATAACCTACAAGTACGACTTGAATAGTCTAAATGCTAGAATACGATACATTATTAATTAAAATTCTTACTAACACATACCGTACATATTAATTACTAAAACATACATAATTATAAGATGTCGAAATTCAACCGTAAATAAACATGAATAAATACTAACCTTGATAATCACCGAAAATATAAATATAAGTAGCAGTAATATAAATAGTTCTCAATTACAGGAGATTATAATTTTTGATAACATACATAAAACAGGTTTTATTTTATATAATTATATATAAATAATATCTTTCTGCACTACCTCTTTGTGTGGTCTTTAACTATGCTAAATCTAAATCTCACATTCTTCCGTGTGCGCAATATTCGTCAATAGGGGTTGAAGTTGTTTTTATAAATTATATATAAAAACACAAGTTATTAAGGAAGTAGAGAGGTAGCTTATCATGTAGTATTATCCCTTTCTATTAATTTGTCCGCCGTCCCAAGTAATGTTATAAAATTTCTGGACCTCTCAATTGCCCAACACTTTTATTGCAGCAATTTCGTAAAATAAAATCCGTCCCTACGGGCAGATACACTTAATTTAATATGTGCATCATTGTCTCTGCCGTCTCTTTCTCTCCCGCGCATCGCACTGCGACGCGATACAAAATTACTTCCACTGATTGCAGTGAGCCGTACACGAATTAGGCCCTTTTCGTCGTTTTTTTCTTCGTAATGCCCTGTTCATGCGTTCAGACAGAGTCAGACAGACCTTTTATCGAAACATATGCACGGCTCTAAACGCACCGGCCGCCCGCCGACCGGTTCTTTCCTTTGGCTTTGACTCGCCGCGCCGCGTTTCAAATTTGAATTCAGTCCGCTCCGAGCTGCGATAGTGGAAGGGTGTGTTATCGCTTACTTATAAGTTGATATTTACGATACTTTAATCATTAGTGTTTTTGTGACTGAATTGTTTGAATATGACACAAAATATTGTTTTAACTTTGTATTCTGTACATGTGAGAGCATGATGCATCGGATTTTCTGTGTTGTTTTTCTCGCCTGGTTGGTGGCGGCCGACCAGGAGGAGTTGGAAGGTGGCAAGTGTGAGAGGATCAAGCTGAAGCAGTGCCAGGATCTAGGATACAACTGGACGGCGATGCCCAATCTCATGGGACACAGGGACCAGAAAGAAGCTGAAGAAGCGGTGAGTAACATTGCCATTCTTTATCAAGTAATATTTTCTTATAGATTCTTCACATAGATTTCAATGTTATGTTTTGTTTACGAAAAAAACTTTTGTACTAGTTCTTGCAATCATTGGTGTAATTTGAGTAACCGTATGACACTACTTTCTTTAAATCCGATCATTGATGACAAACATCAATTAAGATATTAAGATATTGATTAAATGCGACTTAAACTCGCACACGGACGGTTCCGTACAACTAGATTTTCAACTAAGTTTTTAATTTTACAAATGACTGACCTAGCAGCTATAGAAATACATGCATTGTGCAAACTTATAAGTATTTACCTATTATGGTTGAATAGATAAACCGAAAATGCCAAGAGAAATCGGTTTCTTAAACGGGAATCCCTTTATTCATTACTTTATTTTTAATTTAGGTATTTGTTATTATAGTGCCAATGCCAGTGACAAACACTTTAAGAATTTCAAATGTTTCAGCGGAGACTTGGAAATAGTGTACAGTTTTACCCTTTGGATAGGGCTTAAAAATAAGGTTGTATGCTGATATACCTACAACATATTCTTGTATACTTTTACAAAAGATAATGTTGAGTAAAGACGAGTAACATTTGGTGATTGTAGATAATTTTTAACTGCATTAAAGACCGTGAATAATTAGTGTTACAGAACGAACTCAAAGATATGTTCTTTCTGAAGTAATTAGGTACTTACAATCCTTTAAATAATAGCAATCATGTAACGTTAGTTAAATAATGTTCCAAAAGTTCTAATGCTTTTACTATTTGTAACAATTTTTATTTTAGCTTCCGAGTTTTGGAAAAATCTAAACAATAAATCACATTAACTATTAATGGCCCTTTTTGTTTAAATCTAAGCAATATTTCTATGGGAGTCATTCGTGATGTAGATTGTAGACCCTTATGGGAACAGATTTACGGTTGGTTGCTGAATGGGTTTATTGGTTTGTAACATTGATAGGGATCTATTTCATGGGGTGCTATGGGGTGGGAATGGGAATGACTTTCGCTACTCTTTTGTAATCGGATTGCCTATTATTCCCATTGGGTGCTTTCATTGGCAACTTCGTTCGGATTTTATGATAAAATTTTACCTAATTCAACTGATTTAGAAATGCAATTAGTGAAATAAACTGCGTGAAAAAAGAGTGTGCAATTCACACACGGCAGTGGTGAAGCTTTTGAAAAGTGGCCTACCACAGATAACATATAATAATAAATTAATAATAGATAGTAGACCGAGAATATAAAATGCTGTGTAATGTGTTTTATCTCATTCTCTCGCCAACTTAATCCCATGCAATTAATTATGTGTGTTACTTTATCGTGAAGCATTTTCGTTTCATCGAATTGAAAGTCACAACGATTTAAAGAAGTTTCACTTCAAAAAGATAAAAAGTTTTCAATTTAAACCTAAAACTAATCGTTTTGTGTCAGTGAACAGATAAATATTGCTTAACTTATATAAGATAAACATTAATAGATGACATATAAATATGATAAACATTTAAACTGCGATTTGAAACTTTTCCCTGACAACGAAATGACAATTTGATCTCATGGGCTTACATGTGAATTGTGCTTATGGGCCATGATGACTAAAGATAACTTTATCAGAATAAAATGGCGTCTAACGACAGAATAGATATACATGAGCACACAAATGCATCCTTACAAACTTTCGCTTTTATAATATTCATATGATTTTTATAAGCTCATTGTATGTCTGGCGTACAATTCTATATACAAAACTAAATATAAAAAAGTGTAATGCTGTAGGCGTAATAAACAAATCAATTCAAGGTAACAAGTTGTAAATAAATTATACAAAACTACTATTTTCATCTACGTCACAGAACAAAACGTCAATCTATCGAACAGCATGTAAACATTTCGGCCGCACGACTTATCATTCTAAATTCGAAGTAGCGCAACATTATCGGCCGGTCTAAATTGGTTTTATGGCGACAATAAAGGACATAAAGTCATTGTTTGCTCGTGGGCGGTGTGAGTTATGTGAGCGACATGAAGTCGTCAACAATATGCCGGCGTTATCGCGCGGCGGACATCAAACGCGCCGATTTGGCCCGATCTTGATTGTAGGGACGTTGGCCTTGTGTTATGTCTGCTTCACATGCTCGCGGATATGTGATGTATTCACACTCTTGCAGTGGCAATTTTTTTAAGTTATGATATCACATACAAGATGCTTTAATATACACTACTTATTACAATAAGTAATGTAAATTTAACGATTACAAAACAAACGAAAAAATGTAATGGTTCAAGTATAACACTTAATACTTTAATACTTGAATGTTTTTGGACAAATATAAAGTTATGCTAAGCTCTTTATACATAAGTTCAGTTTAAATGTAACTTTCATTAAATGCTTTGGAGTCTTAAATATCATTTTATTTTATTGAAAAAAAGTTATATAGAGCTTATTATGATCCACGTGTATCAATTAATTATGTCAGACTTGGACATAAGTAAGAGGCTCTCGTAGTTAAATACGAGATACGAGAATTTTTATGACCCTATCATCTCGTATTTCATGGATTAACGTAACATTAATCACTGATTCGTTAGCGACAATATTAAACGTAGGTTAAACGTATTTACGTGTGTTAACATTTATTAACATTACAAAACATTGAAATCATGAAGACTTCGCGGTTAAATCTAGCGAGATTTGCCTCAAATGTCAAGCGGTACATTTGAGTTTATCAGAAATGTCATCAAGAGACATTTGTAGGCAGTCGTATTCTCACGCTAGCTATTTTAGGCATAATCGCTGGAGCGAGGATAGCATCTTAGAGCGAATTTACTGCACATTTCACAGTAGATACAAGCTGTAAATATATACTTTGAATTGTAGCGTGTAGCGTCGGCCTTGGAGATGGGCGGTAACGTCTTTCTGTATAAAAACTCCATACCGCTAGGCACGAGTACTTTTTCAGTTAAGGGATATGCCATCCTCATTCGCGGTGGCCAAGTATGGATTGGTAAAATTCGCAAAAAAACAATACATATTTTCCTTCGCCCTAAAAGCACATGACAATCAATTTTCCTGTAAGCACATGACTGAAGATTTAGTGGTACCTACCTGAGTTACAAGTTTCAGACCCTCAGACTCAAGGCTAAGGCTCAAATCATTACGTGATAATTGATTTTTAAAACCCAGATTAAAAAAATAATAAGTAAGTTCAACACTTCGTTCATATAATTCTACAGTTTTTATATTTTATATACATTATTTATACATCTTGACAAGGAAAAAGGAGCTTATTACTTCGATAATAATAAATAGTACTACAATGGTGATTAATATTTCCATTAGTAGTAATGGCGCATTATCTAAAAACATTTAGATGTTAATCGTTTTTTAATTAACGCAGTTGTTATTATACTTAATAATATCATTAACGATAAGCCGTTAATCCGCACTAACTTTTACTTTGAGACTTCTTTGACATAAGTTAGTAACAACGAAGACTTATGACATTTGACATATTTTACTCACAAACATTTCAGTATTTCGACACTTTTGGATATATTGTTACGAATGAGTTAACGGTCAAATAATCGGTTTTTCCGGTAGTATCTACTGATTAAGCGTCATGGATCATCGTTTTTGAAATATCTAAATGTCAGTGGCCACTTGGAAGATATAGATTTTGTTACGTCGTTACTTATTTATGTCGTTAAAATAGTTTTTTTAAGTCTTTGTAGTTTTTTCATACTTATTCTTTCTCTTTTCTTACTATTTTTTGTTAATTTATTAATTTGCAATACTTGCATAACTAATGTGTAAGTTACGTGCAAGACGAGGTTAAGTTTATTAATATAGACCAGATCTGAAGTCAATCACAGATGCATTAGTATTCCTTAGGGTCAAGATTTCAATGTAAGCCAGCAACCACACCCTTCCACCGAAACGCAAGAACTGCTTCACGCTAGAAATAGGTTCGGCGGTGATACCTCTAAAACTTATAGATATACATTCCAAAGATATGCTTCACAGATCAGGAGCGAACGTACACTACCGGCGTCCGTTACCTGGCCATCGATAGCGGTATCTTTACAGCAAGAGGAGCCATTTATTTTTATTTATATCCCTTATCGCTATCGGCCTTAAGTGGCGATGTGTATCGACTAATGCGAGGTATCGCGGCATCACAAAGGAGCGATACGCGATACAACGGCCAGATAATTCCGCGTTGTACTATGAAATTTGATGAGCCTTAACGGTATAGACACGGGATACAGTTCGCGCTGTTTATGGAACATGTCACTGCTTGCTTGAATAATATAACACAACACAAAAATTCTAATTTTACAAGACAGCCAGGTTACAAACTGAACAAAACTTTCGTTTTAAGCTCTTTAATGAATGAATTTAAAATAATTAAAATTAAATGGCATTTAGGCACAGTGGAGTAACATCACCAAGTTTCAATCCTGCATAATAAGGATAAAACTAAATCTTTAACTTAAAATTGATGAATTTTATATTATTGTTATTCGCGATTATTGTTAAAAAACAGCACATTGGCAATGAATGGGTAAATAAGTAAGTGTTTCAGTAGGTATACACAAGTGTAGGGGGATTTAATATTATTACAAAAAATGTAATCCACGTTACATTTTTTGTAAACAAACGTAATCTAAACAAAAGTAATCTATATTGCTGTTGTGTGCATGTTTACAAAATAAAGCAACAATACATGTATATTCTTTTATAACAGCCCCGTTTTGATACTTTCGCAAAATTCAATCGACACTTTCCCAGTTCCGCTAAAAACTTATTCATAAGATCCCGACGTTCTCATGTGTCGTGTCCTGTGTAGCTGTAACAGAATCGGCTATAATTACCAAGCTCGGGACATTCCGCTGCTTCGTTTTATCTTTATAGTGCTTTGTTCGGTAACATGAACCGATGTGGTGTCAGTTACGTGCTTAGGTGTATAGAAATTCCATACATAATAGTGTTACTTCCGGACTCTATCGCTAATTGTTGGGATTTCAATAACGACACACACACGCACACGCACGCGCGCACGCATGCACACACACGCACTCACGCAATCACAGACGCAGGCACATACGCAATCACACACACACACGCACACATGCGCGCGCGCACACAACACCATTGTGTGTATTTTTTAATTTGAAGAGTGTAAGGGAAACTTATCTGCGGTTGAGTTACTATGTTCATAGGTGCCAGTGGCCAATTCCAAATAGATGGACTGCATATTCATTTGCTACTTTTATTTTATAAAATGTTTATACAAATTAAGGCGTTTTTTACATGTTCAGCTGATGTATGCCGATTAAAATTGTGAAATAATTACCACAAGACTGGGTTAGCCGACATTGCAAATTGTATCACGATCCACGATCCTCGTAAACTGGATGTCGCTGGACAGCGTGGGAACCAGCGTAGTATCGTCGATCCATTGTTGAGTGCCTTGTTATCTAGTATTTAGGTTGTTACTATGATAACGGATTTGTTTGTGGAGGAGGGGATCTAAAATAGAACGCCTCATGTAATATACTATTTTTTATATTTGTTAAGATGGAAGAAGCAACTTGTGTAAGGCATTCCAGCGGGCAGGGCTAACAATATTATAGTATAGAAGTACCAAACGAGCATGCAGCCCACCTGGTGGCTACTGTCGCCCATGGACATATGTAATCAAACTGAGGACTAAGATGGAATGCCTCGGAAAAGTATGTCCCCCTTACCACACTCTCAACACCAAAACACAGCAGCGCATAACACTGCTGTTATTAGGCAGAAATAGCTGTGGCGGTGGTGCTTCCGGAGTCAGACCACAATGAGTTCTACCACCTTCGAGTACTAAATAAGATATGGCACATTTGTGTCGTATATATTAGTACTCCAATCTGGGGTTAATCATTACAGATGTCCAAGAACGTTACTGTTTATACCCAGGTGGACTGCATGCTTGATTACTATGTATTATAAAAATACCTATCTCAAACCGCACCTAGTCTTACTGGTTTAACCTGTGCGTTGTATGTGTAAGTTTAATATATACTAGCACCTATAGTAGTAGATACAAGTAGGTACATATGTGTAAACCGAGTTTTCAAACTTTGCTATATAATAGTGAGAATTGACGTCACACAACTAGAACATCAGGTCATGAAACACTTCTGACTACGTCACGTGGAGTATGTGTGTGTGTGTGTGCGTGTGTGTGCGTGTGTGCGCGTGTGTGCATTTACGTGCACTTTGTCGTTACGGATTTCACAGTAATGTCTACTTACGTTATATTATTATGAAAAACTTGTTTTACACTACATCCAGCCGTTATAATTTTACTACTGAATAGGGTTCTTTTAATGGGGATTTTATAGATTTACGTTTTTTACACTGCTTGTCCTCTAATACGTACAAAAATTTATTTTATTTAAAATATTACAGAATTGTGTTAACGATTTACTTAAAAAAATCACGTGAGAAACCTCTTGAGGCATTAATCCTCTTTAAAATTATCATTTATCAAGCTTATCTTCATTGCTAGCTCTTTTTATAAAAAAATAGGAATACAAAAAAGATCACCGTAACATAATCTACGGTCATGTTGTTTGACAAAAAAGCCTATCTACAATCTAAAGTTTTACCGCAAATCCGAGATGGGACAATCACGTTCTGACGCTACCACACCGCTAAGGTACCGTTTCGTATATCACGAGTTTCACGATTTGCAACATACTCGTAAGTAGCAAAATTATAATCTAGAATGTCTGATGAATTACGCGACACCTTATGTTCTAAAGAAATTACCATATACATTAACCATACCATAAACCATAACAAAATATTTTCTTGACATCTGGAAGGTATTATGGTGCAAAAATGTATGTTGATGTATATTTTGTCTTAATTTAAAATACATCTGAATTGCTACTGTCGTTTAAATTAACGAAATTAAAAACTACACACTCCTGTTTTGGTATTCATATAGTTATACAAGATTATTTCGTTTATCTTTGTTAGATTTAGGAAAAATAAGCATACCATAAGTAAAAAACCTTTATTTACCTGCAATTTTGAACTTAGAACAGCGAAATTAAGTCACATTTACATTCATTTGTGAACAGAGTGCCTTGAAGTCGACAGTAAGACGTGGCATCCTCTAAACTGTACAAATTCGACCTTTATCTGAGATCTCGGGCTAGTACAGTGGGCCGGCCCATTCACGAAAGTTTCATCTGATTTGGCGGCAACTTACCATCCCGGTCGTTGCTCCCACGGCAATTACTGCAGGCCAAAGTGTATTTCACTGCCAACATTCCGTTTGTGCCAGCACATTGAAATTTAGCCAAACTTTTTAACTTTTAACTACTTTACTTAAATTTATCGGGTCGTGCTTGCCAACGTTAAATTGCAGCCAAGTTTTCTTCGTTTTAGCTGAACTTTAACAATTTTACATTTAAGAAATCCCTTATAGTGTTTGCTTGTTGCGAATAACTTGATTGTAACCCAAATTGAAGGCATTTCTCTTTCTTGTTATGTTTGTATTTATTCTTGGCTACATTTCGGTCTCGCTCATACTTACTAATTATATATTACTATTGCAATTTTGAACCAAAATTAGCTACTGCTATGAGCTGTGATCCAAAACCTTAAGTCCATGTGAACCACTAAATAAATCTATATATTTTTTTTTATAGTATAGAAGTAGCAAACGAGCATGCAGCCCCGGCAGTAGCCATTTACCTAATGGTAAGTGGATACTGCCGCCCATGGACATCTGTAATCAACCCTAGGTAAGATCCCCCTCGAGAACAAAAAAAAAAGGTAAGATCTAAGTCTCACCTAAGGATAGCCACAGATGCGTTAGTACCTCTGAGGACTAAGATGGAATGTCTCGTAAAAGTATATCTCCCTTAACACATCCTTCAGACCAGAATACAACAGCGCATAACACTGCGGCAATTATGAGGCAGAAATAATATGCTCAAAATGTACTAAAGATACTATAAATACGAAACTATGTTCGTAAAATAATTCGCGTAGTCATATATTTCTATTCATTATATTTATTAGCCATATATATTCAATAACATGTAATATCTCTCCGCTCAGTAAGATAAAAGCATGATTTAGGCGTCATTGACATCACAAGCTGTAATCTAAACTATTTATCGATTTTCAAATATTATCATGATAATATCAATTGTTTTTCTTTAGATATCGACACGCAAAAACTGCGTTAATTTAAGCGTATAAGTTGAATGAAACTGTTTGATCACGAATAATATGTTTTTGTTAATGACAAGAAATAGCAAATGACAGCACACACGAGATTTATACGACTTTATAGCACGTTTTCGGTTTTCTATCGCATTTAGTTAGTTTTTTTCGTTAGTAGATTGCATTCCCGAATTTTTTATGATGTCGATGCTTACGGCCCTTTTATTTGGTGTAAGAAACGACATACTAATTATTATTAATATTTAATATTAACGTATCAAACAAAACAATTAACAATTGTACGGTGCTGTAATAACTTGCGCATGATAACCCATTTCCCCACATGTGCCGGCTTCTTTGTCCACAAATTACCCTTTTTCGAAGCCTTGGGGTACAGCTGAGGTGTTATTGGGCCTTTCCGTGAAGCGCCACCTATCATTAACCCAGGTATGAATACAAGCTACAAAGCCAGTTTTGTGTATGAAAGCTTTTTACATTTCGTTACGTCTATGTTAAAAAGGCTTTTGTTGTGTCGTAACTAGATTTTTTAAAAAGCGAGTTAATGCTTTTTTATCATTATTATGGTTCGTTGGCTTAAGTATAGCATCCTTTTTATTTAGAAAAATAAACGCAACCCTATCATGTAACTCTATCAACCATCTTGTCTATTTTTTACAATTCGTAAATAACCTCAGCGTCTTTATATTTCTAGTGGCGAGTTATTTGTAGTTCGACTCCGGAGGAACCACCGCCTCACCTATTTCTGCCAAATACCAGCAGTGTTCCTGATTGTGTTCCGGTTTGAATGGTGTGGTACGGAAGCCATGCTTATCCGATGCGTTCGAACAGTCTTCAGAGGTAGAAACGTGTCTGTGGCCAAGCTCAGGTCACTAATCTTATCTGTTTTACAGATGTCCATGAGTCGTATTAACCATTTTCTAACAGTTGGACAGCTACTATTTTCAAAGAACCTTGTGAACTTTACTATTTTATTAAATATTACTTTTGTTTTAATGTACAGCGAAACAGTGTTCGAATGAGACATAAATCGGCATCCTGTCATAACGTTAATAGCTACACGCAATCCACAATCGAATTTCAAACGCAACCAACTATTAAGCGGAGCCGAGCCTGCGGCGCCTGCGCAGCAAAAACGGCAAAAAGGCCCAAGAAACGAACAAATTGCCCCGCCTAATTACAGCAGGTAGGCGGCCACACAAAGCACAGTTTTTTACTAAAAAACGTGCTAAGTTATTCAAAAACTGGTTCGTTAACCATAAATATAGTCGACGCACCATGCCGTACGGAACATTTTATTTATGGACGCCATCGCATTAACGTTGATAGAAGAAGTTTGGTTTCATATTTAAGTTGTCATTAACTCTGATTGAAAAGTATTTTGCATAGGTAAATGTTATCATGTCGGATATTTACGTTTTAGAACTCGTTTAAAACCTAAAAATCGAATGTAAGAACTAAAAAAACTGTTCTAAAAAGACTAGAAACGGTAGCAAAAAAAACTAGGTAATCAGTACTTTTATTAGATCCGCAGTTGTTAATTTAAAATCCCTATACGACAACAATAAAATACGATAGATAAATAGCCGCATCGATAGCCAAAGCTTACCATTAATTGCACAATACGATAATTGCGCCAGTATCAAAGGGGGTGTCGGCGCATCAAAGGATCGGCGGTCGATGCGCGCGCGCAGCTTTGTGGCATCATTTCGCGCCGCGTGCGACGACCCCAGATGTTATGCGATTGGTTTTGCATCGGACTGAAGTAATAAGGGTATTTAGAGGATTTTAATGTAGTATTATAGAAGCTTTGGTAGGCGTTATGTTGAGCATTGTTTGACGTGTTGAGTTGTGTATGTTGTTAGAGACTATTTGTTTATTAGAGTTGAAAAAGAAAAAAGGAAGAAAAATCTTTTTTCTACAAAATTGCAATACACAATAGGTACAATTGCAAAAAACTGCTCGCTTACAAAGAATTGAGGTGTATTACGAATTAATGACCTAAAATCTGTAAAACAAAAACATTCTGTAAAAAACTAGCCAAGTCTCGATGGAGCTGCTGTTTATCACTAAAAAGTAATGAAATCTAGACAAAGTCGTGCCAAGTCTAAGGTTCCTTACTGCGACTTCTTTATAATTAATGTTGTGTGACTTGGCCGATGACTTGTACGCACTAACGTATAATAACGTTACGCACGTTACCAATATCAAGTAATGAATTTAAATTAGTACCTAAGTTTTTGACTTTTATACTTTTGGGATTTTGTGTAGGGCACAAGGATAGCTTGAATTATTTCCTTTTAAAACTGTCTTTTTTTCATACAATTATATAATTACATATATATGAAAAAAAAATACTAAATGCCTACATGACTGTATTATGTCAATGAAAAGTTAGACCATCATCGTATGCCAATGCAAGCTGCGGATACAAAGAACATCAATGTCCAATAACGTTTTAATAGCGTGTAAATGAGCCGTTCGGTTACATCACAGCTCTACATAATAGGGATGGTCTAACTGCGGCGGTGGGGCGAGGAATGTTGCCCAATTAGATACCGGCCGATGGAGGTTCCAGTGGGATCGGTATTTCGGACGGCTGATCCGATTTCATCTTCGTATTCCAAAATGGCAGATCACATTTTATCATAGTTTTAACATTGTTTTTTTAGGCTTCATTTTTTCATCTTTCATTAGGTGACATAGGCTTTATGTGTTGCTAGTATCTAATAATAAATACTTTTAAGATTACATTATAAATAAAAAAAACTGTTTTTTTGCTATATAAAAATTTTGATACGTAGGTTTTAAAGTAGAATTTGTTTAAAGTTGTTTAAATTCTTTACAGAATTACTTGGATTGAAATATAACGCATGTAGTTTTTATGCTTAACAATTTATAAAAATGTTTTTATTTAAAAAAAATCTTGCATATAATTAAAAAAAACACTTATACAGTACAGTACAGTATCAGATGCGGGATTTTATAAAGAAATTACATGATCATTACATTATATATACAAAACACATAAGAATAAATTTTATACTTCGTTAACATATATTGAATTTCAAAACAAATAAAAAACGTAAACAAGTGCAATATTTAACATCCTCAAGTATCTATCCGACCGACATAATGAAAATTCATGTCCGACGAGCCATCAATAAGAAGCGTAGAGATAGTATCGCCCCTCCTATACACGCAAACACTGAAAAACCTGCTCGCATTAACTCCCATTTAATTCAACTGGTACCTTTTAAGTACCTCATTGCGGTGTTCGACGCATAAACAAGAAAAGCGCACACACAAGCGGCAAAAACATTCGAACTTGCGCGAATGTACACAAATTCTGAAGTTGAATTTTTAAACTGAATTATTTATGGCGAATTGAGTACGCGAATTTGTTATCCTGCTAATTTCTTATTGAGGTAGTTTGATGCAATATATGCATTGAGCAATATATTTGACTGATACAACATACAATCTGGAATAACGTAACGTTATTCCAGATTGTAGTAAATTATTTTTTGTTTTTAACTAAAATTGCAATGTTTACAAATTTAAAATATACCAACTTTATATAATAAAAGTAATAAATTATAACAATATTGATTTTTTAACATACTTTTTACGGCCTAGGCTTCTTGTCTTCCACGCCAATTTTTTTTAACTTTCATTAGTAAATGTAATATTGACGTATATCTACGTCATATTACATTTAAATGATCATTAAAAAAACCCCACAAGCCGAGGCTTGGCTGAATGGATCGCGTAATATTAGCTATTTTGCTAAGATATTTGAATAATGTTTAAAACAGACCTGATAATGACTATATCAATCTATTCAGCCAAGCCTCGGCTTGGGGTGATTTTTTAAAAGATCATTTTAATTTAAAACTTATTCGAATACCTAGCAAATGTTCCGCGATCCATTCAGCCAGCGTCGGCGGATTAAAAAGTAATCTCCCGCCAACGGCGGCCCGTACACTTGTCAATTACACCGCGGGCTCACGTCGGCCGCGGCATCAATGGTCAGGCTTTATCCTTGCATCGCATTCAAATAAATTGCCATTTAAATGTACCTACTTACTGTTTTGGTGGGCGCCGGCTGCTCGGGCGATCGTTTTGCTTTTGCTACTTGTTTCTGAATTTTATCGGATGGCTGGGGTCCTTCATGATTTGCGAGAGCAACGAAATGCAGAAATTCCTTTGAGATTTTTTCGTAATTATTTGTATGGACATGGAAATTGTAATTGGTTGGGTTTTCGATAAATTCGACGTTTTGGGTTTAAGATAACATATAGCAGAACTTGTATCGTGTAGTTCCTTTTAAATTGGAAATCGGACGTAAGCAACCCACACATTGTCATTCAGTCTATACTAATATATAATAACCTCTGTCCTTTGGGAAGTTGGTTGAAAATGAGATGGTGTGTGTCTGTTTCTTACTCAATCACTCAGGAACCACTGAACCGATTTACATAAAAATTTGTATGGATGAAGCCTATTTACCTGGTCAATTTATAAGCTACTTTTGATTTCGATATTTTGTATTATTTAAAGATGGCGACTATTTTGATGTCCCGTAGCAGAGCACGGGTAGGTACTTCAGCTAGTTGAACATAAAAATAAACCATTTCTGAGTAATATTTCATAGTAGGTTTTTCTATTGTTTCCTAACAAAAAGCAGCACCACAGTTCCTAAATACTTAACTTCTTTTAACGCAGTGTCCAGAAACGAAACACTATCACCTGAGACACCTCCGCAATTAGATTGGAAAGTAAAAGAAACTTCATTACGCCGGTCGTGATTTAAAAGGAACATAATCGACGGGAATGCGCCCACGAGATCGTATCTCCTTAAATTACGAGAGATCGTGCTCTAGCGCCGAAGTTGGTTTTTCTAGATAGCGTTTTGTTTTGTACATCTTCGTACTTTCAGTTTCGGTGTATGATTTTAGACTTTCTAGTTTGTGTGCTACGTGATGCATACTAATGTGGTAGTTATGGAATAAGATGTCTTTATTATAGTTACGAAGGAACTTACAAGTTGTCAGTTACAATATTTTTTCTTATACTTCTACTGGAACACGACTTCAATTGAGAAAATCTGGCAAATAAGTCTACGGTACCTTCTATATTGATAATCAGTTACTGTTCGTCCATAGATGTGTATATACTTTTGTTATTGTTTATATATTCAAAATGTTAGACTTATTTCAGCTTTTAACGTCACTGAACATGATCAATTGCAATCAAAACAGAAAACAGACATAATCGCTTTTTACACTCATGTCCCACACTAGGATTTTCTCCTGTCGTGGGTGCCATGGACACACAAAGACGAATACACAAACACCCAGACCCAGAACAGAAATCT
>DWTU01000664.1:0-15991 GCA_018251515.1 Cecropterus confusis
GAACCCCTGTTCTATATGAAATTGCTTACAGATGTCCATGGGCAGCAGTAACCACTTACCATCAGGTGGACTGCACACTCGTTTGCTATTTCAATCAGATAAAAAACTGACATATTTTAGAAACTACATCACTTACAACTTTTCATTGCTGATTGTTTTACGCTTGTTCGATATTAGTCCATCGACTGACATTTCTTTCAACACTATCCGCCCAAATGACTTTTTCAAAATGGCGGAAGTGTATGCCGGTAACGTGTAGTAGAGACATAGCTGGCACAGTCGACACATTATTGTCAGAACGACACACTATTATCAGAAGTATGAAAATATAAGTAAAACATGTTTCTTATCATCTTTTCTTTTAGTTTGACGTTTATGATTACTTTCAGAATTTGATCCTTTTAAGCAATATAGCCTATATTGCTAATTATGACAGTAATCATAAATTTAATCCTTTTCAAGCGATATATAATGGTTGATAATCGGCCTCTCAATCGAGAGTTCGAGGTTCGAATCCAACGCATCACTGATTTTTCTAAAAAATGATGTGCGTATTAGAAATTAATTATCACTGTTTTACGGTGAAAACATCGTGAGGAAACCTGCACACCTGAGAGTTCTCAAAAAAGAGTTCTTAAAGGTGTGTGAAGTCTACTAATTTGCACTGGGCCAGCGCGGTGGACTGTGACCTGAAACTTTGAGAGAAGATCCGTGCCCAGCAGTGGGACAATAATGGGTTGGCGATGAAGCAATATATACAATAAAGTGTATTATTGCGGCACCAGAAATAATAAAGTTTTTGTGTTTTGTTTAATGACTTTTTTCGATTCCCGGCTAGAGATACAGATTATTGAATGAACTATGCACTTTTAGTTTCTACCAAAATCGGCCTCATAACTCCTTTTAGCATTTTTGGCTGATCCTTATAGTTTTGGACTTGGCCACCCACGCACACAAGATATATAATAAAAGGATTAAATAATATAATTATAAATGTAATATACAGCGAACGAAATTTGAAGGATTTTTATAAAACCTTATAATTGTTCTAGGTTTGGAATATAAGTTTATTCCGTCAGTAAAAGGCAAACATGCTTTGCTCATGTTAGAGGATTATACATTTAACCAAGCACATATCACGAACAATCGATACTGGACTTGCTCTAAGAAAACAACAAGCAAATGCAAAGCAAGAGTTAGATTTGATGCAAACGAAAAAATTGTTTTCTACGACAAAGGCCATAACCATTCTCCGCCACAATACTACATAACTCGTGACGGTCAATATATCAAAATAAAGGATTGATTATATAGTTTAACATTAAAACTATTAACATAGGCCCTATTCGACAATAGATGTCGCCATGGGGTATTAAAAAAATGTCGCCATAAAAAGCACCTGCCATCAAACGATACATAAAATTATTTCTATGAAAATGTTAAATTTATAAAGTTAGATTTTAAATTAAGTTTGTTTAGTATAACCTAGAATTCATATGAATAAAAGGCAACAAATTGTCAATAAGCATTAACTGTAACCTCTTTTGTTTATAAGATTCATTAATTACGAAATAGATAATAATTATTATGTATTTAATATTTACAGTACTCAATATTTTCAACTTTTTTCAGATATACCATACAAATTAATTCCTTCAGTGCACGGAAAGCATCCGCTACTAATGTTAGAAGGTTTTACCTTTAGTCAAGCCTATAGTCGCCGCAACAAACATTGGTATTGTTCTAAGAGAATCACAACGAAATGCAAATCACATGTGAAATTAGATGAAACAGGGAAAATAATTTTCTACGAAAATAATCATAATCACGTTCCACCTACTTACTACGTTACTAGTGGGGGAAATTATGTGAAAGTGAAGGATTAATTTGTTTTAACGTTTACAAATCCTTCCCTTTAGAATAGTCCATGTATCTTCGGCATTGATGGTACACTGAATCAGTACTGGCGTAGAACCACGTGACAGGAGAAAGGCCTGAAAACAACGCAAAACACTAACCAGGTGGTAGAACCAGTGTTGATCCGGGGAGATGCCGCCGGAACACTTATTTTTAACGTGAAGCAGTTGTTTTGGTGGAAGGGTGTGGTTGCCGACTCACTTATATATATGGTGGTCGTCGTAGCCCTCGGGAGTAGCGATGCATCTGTGATTAACTGTGTTACAGATGTTCATGAGCGGCAATAACCAGTTACCATCAGGTGCCGGTTTGCTACTTCAGTCTGATAAAAACACGGTCGGTGCAGTCTTTTAGTGTATCTTAAAATTACCTGTTTATTTATTACCTGGTAATTATTAGACTACCTGTGAAGGCATTGTATTAAGTAATCATAGATTACGGGTTTTTTAATGTAACGACACCTTCTATGGCACATCGTGAATATTGTAGAAAATAGTGCTTTTAAGAATCTCTGTTTTTTTTTAATCTATTCCTGTAACATATTATAATTATAGATATTGTAATTCTAACAATTTTTGTCGAGAGCGTCCTACTGTTTTTTTTTATGGTGTACATGTAGCGCATTAGCACATCACTAAGCACATTTTTTTTATAATTTTTGGTTTCATTTATATTGCTTGTGTCCTCTTACGTTTTTTCGTGTGTATCTTTTGTTTCCGCAGCAGCACGTTATTTTTTGCACTTTTTATATCATTGGCATTTATATATTTATATTTCTCCAAATTATGACTTTTATTTACAATGAGCTTAACCCCCTTCCATTATTACCTGCGTAGACTTGTTTTCCTAATTGTTTCTTCATGTATTCATGTTAAAAGTGTAGCTAATTTCCTTTATTTGTATGAGCGTTTATGTTTATATTTCTAAATATGCAATTTAAACGGCTACCCTTGTACTCGTAGCTTATATACTTTTGAAACTCTTCTACCGAGTTATTATTTAATCTGTGGTGTTATTAAGTTACCTACCGCAAGCCGTAATTTATATAAACGCAATCGCAAATAAATGAAATGTCATCCACATTTTATTTTGCTTCTGGTGCTATTGTTTTTCATTTCTTTAGTTACAGTAGTTACCGTATCAACCGGCAAGACATATCTCCTCATAAACGGGCATACCTTCAGGAAAGAGGTGTGCGTCAACGGTGCCACCAGTCGGTGGTGCTGTAACGAGCCTAACAGCAACAAGTGTGATGTCTACGCACATGTCAATGACAAATACGAATTGGTTCTTATCGTTAATTCCCACAATCACGAACCTATGCTGTATCGACTTTTCCGAGATCGAATTATGTAGCCCCTACTTTACATTATGTTACGTTTTATGTTTTGGTATCATTAGAGACGGATTATGTGCAAAATAACAAGATTGACGTGTCTGAAAAATGTCGTTAAATGTAATCATATCAAAATACATACTCATTACAGATATTTTATTTTTACTCAAACAAAATCATCACTATCAGTTGTTTTATTCTGTTTATTATTTTACTCATGTTATCATCTATTATGTATTTAATCAGTATCAGGCAACGTCATGTTCACAAATTCAGTATAATATTATGTGTATGTAATTTTTTTTCTACATTTTGCTACTATTGTAACCAGGCACGATCAGATACCAACATCGTTCGAGCCTATTATAGCAGATTTAAAAAAAATGAGCAAAAATACAATAAAATATGCATTATCTTCTTTTCAAATATGCATATGCAACAAACAAATGCATATAATCATGTCTCTATTTATTATTAAGTACACAGTGCCTCAGTAGAATAAGTTAAGCGTTTAACATAATTAATAGTAGAATGTTTGTGGCTCTTACAACTAGTGTAAGGCTTTTTAGTTTATTTTACTTTGCTAGTTTCGTTTATGTTTTTTTTTTAATTTCGTGAAATAAATTCAATGCACTTTTAAGTTATGAGAAATAAAATGATAAGTACTTACATTTTTTCTGATGTTTACTGAAATATAAAATTGTTGACATGAAACTTAATGTACGTAATTAGTAATAAAGTTAATTAAAACATATTTATGTCTTTATTTTAATGTATCTTCAGTGACTACCTCTACCTACCTCTCTTCCGTACGTGTGTGATTGTTTTACCACAAAAAAGTTTGGACAAAATAATGATCGTATTGCTTTATTTCTCGGTATGTCTAAAACAGATCCTTGTATAATACAAAAATATATTTGGCAGATGACAGGGAACATTTAGAACATGTTGAAGATAATAGGGAGTATATTGAGGAAACAACTGATGAAGATGAAGACAGTGACAATGACAAAAATGAAGCTATGTTCATCGAGTCACGAGATGGAAAGATAATATTAGAATTCAACAAATATAAATACCGAAAAGTTTGTGAAACCAAAAACGGATCCAGATGGAACTGCATGCACAAGAGAGAATGCTCAGCTTTCGTGTACTTGAACAAAGATGATGAAATAATAATGACTAAAGAGGAACATAATCACCGTCCTCCAAGAAAAACTGAAGTTGCTGATTCTGATAAAGGTATATAACATTTTTTTACATAATAAGAATATTTATGACACAGACAATCTGTAATCGTAAGAACATTTCAGGTTATTGCTGATAAGAAAGGAACAAATTCGTAATTAATCGATGGTACATCTAAAATACGCATGAGTTAAACTGTCTGGCAATAGTTTATTTTTAAAAGTTTTTTCATTAAAGTTAATAAAACTTTTTCGATCGTTTAAATTGTCAAAATATATCTTTTTATACAGATACAGCAGTTGTGATAACTTCGAGGAAAGGGAAAGAAATGCTCCTGTTTCACCAGTACACGTACCGTAGGCAATACAACAAGATGAACAAGACCAGATGGGTTTGTTCCACAATGAAGAACTGTTATGCATACGTCTTTACTGGCGATGAAAACATTATTGTGTCGGCATATGAAGAACACTGCCACGAACCACCAAAATACTACTTGAATCCAGATCATATCCTGGGTGCTCTTAGGGAACCCTTAGTGTTAGAGACTGATTAAAACGATTTGCTGCTGGTGGAATTTCATAGATTTTGAAGGATATTAACATAAATAGAGCCTAAAAAGATTAGCCTTAAAGAGTTATTTATACTCTAAGTAATATCATTTGACTTGGATAAAAATTGTAAAACCAACAAAGCTAATTCGATAAAGTACAGTAATTATAAAAAGTATGATACACTTTTAATTCTACTTAAGATATGGAATTTCAAGACCAATTGTAATATTTTTATAAGAAATACAAATCGAAATAAACATAAACTTCTTATTGGTTTTATTTATTGATTAATTGTTAGCTGATTAAGTAGGACTTTCAGTAGTACATAACAGTATCAACTGTCAGTCACGCACTACTAATCATTCTTACTTTTAATATGTAAACGCTTAAACGCTTTCTACACTAATAGCCCCACAGTACGATTTCTCTTGTGTCGTGGGTGCCATGGACACACAAAGACGAATACACTAACATCCAGACCCAGAACAGAAATCTAAACTCACCATTCAGATATCTGTCTGGCCGGGGATCGAACCTGGGTCCCACTTCGTGAGACCGGTATGGTGACCTCTCCGCCACGCGAGTCGTCAAATGTATGTCGTCAATATGTATAATTTAACTTTAAATATGTATGTTAAAATATGTATATAAAGATTTCATTGTACACAAATTTGATTTATTTGTATCGATATATTGTATGTTGAAATCAAACCACGTTTAAATATGAAGAAAAATTTGCTCACTTTCAAAACATTAATATAACAGATTTTAAAGCTGAAGATTAAAGAAGATATATATGTATACACTAAACATGCAACTTTTAAGTAATTGTAGGTCCTTAACTAAATTAAGTTAAATATTCCCTGCCAGTTTCATACAGACAGAGGTAACTAAAGAGTAACTACTGGTTACATGATGAGTTAAAACGTGAATTTTTGAGACTGACTACAGATGAAATGTGCTTTTTTACATTATGATTTTGTTGTTTTAGACAATTATGCCTTTGGTATTGATTTTGTAATAAAGCGTAATAAATAACTAATAAAATTATACATAACTTTTATTTTTTCCTTCAAGTACTGATATTCCGGGAAATGACTTTATATATTTTAGTTTAAAGACTGACGCTGGTACGATAAACTTGTTTTTATATTTTTGTCTTATGCGGGAACGTGACCCAAACCACGTGATTATCTAAACAACAAAATACCGCGCTTGGTGACAAAGGGGAGGGGTCGGTTGTAGGTTTTCCTCGCTTACTCCTAAAGGAAATGTCGCGTTCTTTTAGCAAAATATGCCTGAAAACCGTATTTATGAATTACCACGTGAAATCGAGAGGGGTGGTCTACTTATATAGTCACCCAGGGGAGGGAGGGGAATCAAAACTCATCATAAAAGAGTCACGTGATACGGGTCCCTAAGTCTGGTGAAATTATTAAATCTTTTTTATTTACTTCCTTTTATTTAACAATCATGAAAAATAATATTATAAATAGTACCAGAATTAAATCAATGTAAATGTTATTATATTATTATGTTGTATTTCCAAGATTCTCATTTAGATTTTTTGCTGTAAATGAAAATATTGAATTTCTTTCAGCGGTAGAAGTGAAGTCAAAGCGAGGGCGGACACTCCTCATGTACAAAAATTATACTTACTCCAAATACCCTTACCCTCTTAAGTACGGATGGCGGTGGTACTGCTCCAAGGTGAAGAACTGTAAGGCTTATCTCATAACCAAAGAAGATAACACTATAATAGGGGTTACTGGGTCCCATGGGCACGAACCAGCGGTCCAACCATTCAATTTCAGAATACCAGTAAAAATACCGCCAAATTTTACGCCATTTTGAAATTCGAATCAAAGTTTTACGTAGGTAGTATTTTAAATGATTTATTTTATGTATAAACTTAACTATACGAAGTTCCTGAAAATAAATATATACAATATTTGTGCGTCAGTCCGTGACGTTAATAAGAGTTTTATATAATATAAGAGATTTCCTAAAAATATTAATTATTACAATAAGTTTAAAAAAAGTTGTAGGTAATACCTACTGAGTTTAATAAAGTAGATATTTATAAGTGATTCATAAAAATAAAATTTATTTGGTGCTTCCAATACTATGCGTTTTATTTCAGCGTGTCACAGTTCAAACAATTATTTTATTTTTAGTTAAAGAATATTAATACAACACCAGCAATTTCCAGTGTTACTGCAAAAATCCAATAAAGGCAAGCAGCTAATTTTGCACAAAGATTACACTTATTGTAAGCGGTATTTCTATTCAAAGAAAACTCTTTGGCGCTGGGACTGTTCTACGCACCAAGCTCATGGGTGCAAAGCCCACATGGTGCTCGACCAGGACTGGAAAATAAAATATGTTTCCCCAGAACACACTCACAAACCGAGGAGATACAAAATTTCCCACGGTGTGTATGTTCGAATATAAGTTTTGAATATAACCTGTATTATGGATTTGTTTTTGTATATTATCTCTTAACTGGTGCTAGAATATTTGTTTTAACAAAATAAATTAATTACATAGGCTATAAACAAATAATCATGTCATAAAAACAAAACATAATTTCTTTAGTTGAAAGTATATTTTTTGCCCCTTATAGTAAACTGGCTCTTTCATGCCACTTCTCTACTAACTTGCATTTAGTTGGATTGTTGTGTACTTTGAAGTTAGTTTTAGATAGTCTAAAACTAACTTCAAAGTACATTGTTGTACATTGTTACTTAGTAATTTTACTTTTTTTATTAATGTCATTAAAATGTTTAATAAAATAACTTAACGGTGTTTTAGAACGATAAATAGGGATATTACTTAGTGTGGTAGATTGCGTCAAAATTATGTCTTTAGGTTAAATACGTTAATCAGTATTTCATTGAGTTGGAGTTACTAAGAAATAAGAAACATAATTTGTTCTTAAGAGTGCGATACTTACTTCCAGTGAGATTCGCTCACTTACTTGTAGTCTTTAGTGTAATAAGTGGCTTGTTGGTAAACATAATGATTTATTAATTTGAAAATAACAAAATATGATGCAATTATAAATGAATGGATTCATCACTTTCACTCCACTGCTGGACATAGGCCTCCAATCGTTATGTCTGTCGACTTCGCGATTGAAGTTTTCCTTGCCAAGTCTTATGGTCTGATCTAAATAGATGTATTAATATATAAAATGTTGCAAATTCTGACCCTAGGGTGAGTTTGAAGCTTCATTTGTGTACCGAGGTATGCTAGTTTTCTGATCCTTCGTTGAATCTACCAAATGTTTGGACAGATGTTTAAAACTAATTTAGCATTTAATCCCCGTGGTCTATAGGTTTCGCGTTTGTGTAAGTAAATAAAACCTTTCAAAATTCAGAAAGAATTTAATATAATAATCAAGACTTAAAACTACATACACTTTTACAAAATACATTTTTTAGAGAATTATATTAATATTTATAAATACAGACAGATGCCTACAAAATAGTTGTTGAAACACATTTAATTAAAAAAGAAAACAATTGGTATTGTTTTTAAGGAGTATTTTATTAGCCTTCATTAAATTCAAATAGTATAATAAAATTCAAAAGTTAGATAAAAAATAAAAATCAATAAAGAGCAGTCTTCAGGCAGTCCATGTAAATTGTTATCATTATGTTACAATATATATATATAACTGACTCTTAGTATGAAATTCATTAGTATTGAACATTATAACAATTTTTACAAAGTTTAATTATGCCTCCCAAACCAAATTAAATAGCACACTAATTGAAAACTGTCCAAAATACCAACCAATAATCATTTCGTTAAAATTAAGTGATGAAAACATGATTTTGAATTGTATATTTAAATAAAAGCTTGTGCTAATCGGTGAGGGTTTATGTATTAATACTATAAAATATACTTCTTTGGTGGGCAAGAGCAATAGCTGAAATACAGATGTTTAGATACTCAGTTTATTGACATAATTGGTGCCAGTATAAAGTATAATAAAACAATGACGTTACAAACTTACTTTAGTTTATCCCGGTTTAAATGGCGCAACCTCAATAAACACTTGATGAAACCAATAAAGGCATACCCCTTTTTGTGGTCATGTCATTAGGTAGATCCACTTTAAATAGGAACCCTGATAGAAGTCTCATACATACAGAGTATTCTCGATTAATTTAAAAGGTATTTATTTAAAAATACTTAAGTAAGAATAATCCAACATACAGAACTTTTCTACACAGAATGTTAAAGTATGACTTATATTAAAAATAAAAAAATGTTTACCAAAAACACTAAATCAGTTTCAAAGGTACGTCTTGAGGTAGAAAATTATAAATCAGTCTTTTTTAAGGTACAAGTTTAAATAAATCAGTTCTTAAAAATTATATCCTAATTTATTACCTAGCCTTAATGTTATCATTTCATGAGAAAAATATTTTGTTCATACATAAGGCAAAGTTTCTTGGCATTATAGATATGTAACATTTGCCTAGTTTAAACAATTTTAAATGAACCATCGTTTCGTCGGTAGAAACCGGGTGGTGGGTGATTATGAGTATTACGTACCCTGTTGACAATATTCTTGAAGCGGTGAAGGACGGTAGTGACGTCAACATGGCATCCCGTCTTGGTCCTCGATGTACAATACCATTGCTTTTTGCCATACGCAAGTTTATTCTTCAAACGGAATGCATATCCATCGTGCACCAAAAGCATACTTCCTTTCCTCGTTGGGATGAAACTGGCCTCTAGAATAAAAATTGTACATCAGTAAATGTGGCATAGTTTAAATGTTTTAATAATTATCAATACTGTCTTCCTAATAACACTATTAATATATGTCAAGATATATATTACAAAATAGGATAGGATGTAAATGAAACGCAAGGGTTTAAGTAACGATTTATTTATCAAACCAGGTTCATTTTTTAACACATATTTACAAAATTAATCGGACCAAAGACATTAAAAGGGGCTCAAATACATTACCTTTTCAATTTGGATACATGACAACAATTAAAAATGGAATAATTGAAACAATAACTCGAAACTTAAATATTCACTTTATTTTATTAGGAAATAATTATTAAGCTAGTCACTTGTTTTAAGTAATGATTTGTAGGTAACAACGATTAATTGATGCAGCATACGCGGTTTTATAACCTCAAAGAAGAGAAACGCAATTTAAAAACTTTATAAAACAACTTTTACACAAAAACATGATTTAACACATTCTAAACACATATTTTTTTAAATATTTTTACTGCAAACATTAAAGGTTAAAGCAATAATCAAACAAATATATATCTACAATAAATTCTAACGAAAACAAAATACACACGCATGACGCAGGCAATGTTACCCTAGTCAAGCAATAAAAATATATTCAAATTACAACATTATAATAATAAAAAAATTAAACATAGTAGATTGAATTAAAATACTTTCTTCAAATAAAAAGCTTATAATTTTCTTCACTCATAATAGAGAAAAAAGTGCATTCTTTTATTATGGATTTCGCTAAGTTCGCTGTAAAACAAAAGTGGAATTTTAAATATGGTAATATTTCTTCATGGGTCGTAATAATATGGCCGCCACATATTTTGTCAGCTTGTCACTGTCAACTTCATGTCATTAATGTCAGGCACGCGTAGATAACTTGTAAGAAAAGCATGCAGGAAGGAAAAGAGGGAGCGTCTACGTCTTATAACTTAGTTCTGTTTCTGTGTATTCTTATCAGGCATTTCATATTATGAAGGTGTGAATATAATGTGACGCGCAAAGTGCTAATTATGATATAATGTAAAGGTTAAATCTATCGCTAAGTTCGTAATAGCAACTGAAATGTGGTTACTGTTTAGCAAGAGAAAGATGTTTACATCTTTGAATTTGGAATGTTGGTGTAAATCGATGTGATTTCAGTGGTTCTAGGCCTTTACTTGTATCTTAAGACTTTAAATATTCAACTGCTTTGTTTATTTATTCGGTATTTACTACAATATACATTTTTCAAAGTTTTATTGTATGAGTTATATTACTTACCAAAAACTAATTTGCACGGCTCTAAATGTTATTTGTGATATAAATAATTTGTTTAATACCATCGTGAGTTTTATTATAATTACCAATTCTCGTTTCAGGTAAACATGTAAATCTTGCCACCTGGTGAATTTTGAAAATAAATCATAAACCAATTGCCTGTATTGTTTTATTTTCCTTGAAGCTTAAATACCAAGTAGCATAGTAATCTGTCTCTGGGATTTGTAATTAAATGAAATCTGTCTTTTCAGGTATTTTCATAAACACGAGAGGAAATTCAAAGTTGTTCATATATCAGAATCATACATTCAGGTTTATGTATAAGAAGGCGTATGGGAGTCAGCTATGGTACTGCTGGTATTTCTTCAGTAGATGTTGTCCAGCCAAGTTGAGGATCAACAATGCAGGCACGGTGACAGAGAGCATTGGAAGACATAATCATGACCCACCGACCTGTTGGATGACACCAGATGGGAAGTCATACAGTCTTCCCCCTCTCCCCGATAAAACAACTCAATAAATATTGTGATTATAAAAATAAGTATTCTGAAACCGAGTTTCACTGTCCATTAATTATAAAGAGTGCGTTTAATGAGATTGTTTTGATTGGATTGTGTTAGTAACTGAATATAGTTGCTACGAAATGTACTCTTGTATTAATGTGCCTTAAGAAACATAAGGTACAGATGGTCCTATATATGTAGATTATATAGCCTAGTATATAAGAAATGTACAATATAAAATTACTAAGTGTCTTATCTATTATGACCTCTACTTATGTTTAGTACTATCCCACATTTAATAATGCATTTTTTATTTTTATGTGCATAGTTAAGTAGAGGAATATAATGTATTCCATTTTTATTGCCATTTATTGATGTGTTACTAACATTAGAGTAGGATCTTGTGTTCATGTTTCTTAAATATAACCTTTCTATTGATTTCACAGTAAAACTGTTATCTTGGAGATTCTGTTTATGTAAAATGTTTAAATGTTAAACAATATGTATAATTTTATGTTTTAAATGTTTTTAGTATTTTCTTATCTTATGTTTTAAATAATCAATGACCACACAGATAAATAAAGAAAATATGTGTGCTTAATCCCATATAATATGTATACCATTTGTGTAGGTAATATCTAAAATTATAATCTTTATAACATTGAAATATGCTCCAAATCCATAAGGTGCTTTTCAAATGAATGATGATTAGCAGAATTATGTTTGATCATAGTTTTATTTTGTAATGCCTAAATTCATTCAATCAAATAAATATGACTAATTTGCTGATAATGTTCTGACTGTACATTATCTGTGTCTGTAGTTTTTTTTATAATTTTGGTCTGACCCAATGAGGCCTTTATGAGGTAATCCTCATTCTTATGACGCCTATGGTAAATAAAAACTACTTAGAAAATTGATATTTAAATATAACAGAAACATATATTAGTGTCATTGAAAACTGTACCTATATGAACCAAATAAAAGATACTAAGTATGATTACAAGTGTTTTTATAAATTAAATACATATAATTTATGTAGGTACTTGATAATAAAAAAATATTGAGAAATAAATTTCTGTTTACATTACCTGATCTATGGCACGTTATGCAAAGAGTTTACATTTTCTTAACAATATTTACCCACATTACCTAATTTTTCAAGTAATAATTTCCGAGCAGAGAATAAGCTCGAAAAACTTGTTGCGGGAAAGTCCAAAGAGGTGGTTGATGAAAAAAGGTCAGTTAATCTCTAATATTTTTGTCATCCTATGATGAAGGGAAGTTGAAGAATAGACAGTCATCAAAATTTGTGAACAAAAAAAACGTCCTTAACCAACCCCTCCTTGTACTCTACCATGACTATTGTTAATCTATTATGGCGAGTACCTTTTTTCGTTGAAACTTCATACTAAATCATCACATGAACAATATGTCTTACTAACTAAAAAGTTCTATATGTTATTAACGAAATCACAACCACACAAATTACCTACGCAATTTAATACAAGCCCTCCCTATAAACGGGAACAATTGGTAGCAATGCCCTGTACGAAATAAAAGTCGTCTTCGACGTAACAAACTATTATCTCAGTTACATAAAGATCAAATTCGAGCGCCATGCAAAAAACGCTGTTCGAGAGAACTCTATGTGGATGTGATAGAGTGTATAATGTTATGTGGCGAACAATGAAACATTGAATACGGGCAGACTGGCTGATTGACTAATAAGTGAAATCGATGGCAATTGATACACTTATCTCGTCTCCACGTGAAGGGTTCACTCCAATTAGGACTGATTCATAATTCAGATATCTAAAATAACGATAAAATAAAAGAAGATAAGTAGGTAGGTACATTTATTTATACATTCACAATGTTATTCGCAAGGAGAAATCCATTAATTTCGTGAGGCATTTATGGGGAGAACTCGGGTCAATCTCAAATATTACGTAGGAGGAGCTCAGCTTTATATCAATATTAAGTGAAAGTTCTTTAAAATCATTGATTGATATTTAATAAAACGAAAATGCGTTACGAAAGCAGTCGTCGGCGCTACAAGTAGATGGCGCTGTACCCCTTTCTGATTCTTTCTGATTCTGATTTCACTTCGTAGCTTGTATAAGAGCTCCAGTTAGGTATATGCGAAATAAGATGTCCAAATATGGGCTGCAGTAATTACTTTATAGGTTTGTTTGTTTGTGTCATGTGTGAATTGCACACACACACACTTTTTTCTGCTTGAAACCTTGGAACAGGAAAATGGATTAATAAATTATGGAAAACATGCTCCTCTCCTAATTTTGAACATCTCACGTATGATTGGTAGGTTGAAGGTCGAGATGTATCTTACTGTGTCTCACCAAGGAATGGAGTCAAAAAATCGCTAGCTTCACAATAAGTATTTGATGTAAAGGGTTCACGTAAGTCTTGTACCTAGATTGAAACTGATAGGTAACCATCGTCACGTTGCCATAAGTGTTGTTGCTTCTAAATCGAATCATCAATTTTCATCAGCTATAAGATATAGTTTTAACCTTATCATATTATTTTCGAATTTTAAAACTTGGCGCTGAAACTGCACTGTGGTTAATGGCCTTTTAATTTTTATATTTAATATTCATTGATTTAAAAGAAAAATAACAAAAAGCATTGTTTAATTTTTACGTAACTCCAGTAAAATTTACATTTTTGTGTTGTGTTATTGATGTCATTATAACATATATATACATGCAAACCAGCGATATAGAATCCTTATCGTAATACTTATACATTTATTAAATACACGACAGATAAAATATTTACATTAAACAAATCGGTGATAATCATTCTATCTCTTGTATTTAGGTATATATATTTCATCATACGTCATTTGGGGTACTTTGGTATGTGACGTTTTTGCTGAGACGAATGGCAATGTCAAATTATATACCTACACTAAAACGATAAGATTAGTTATCAGAAAGAATTCCACACTCAAATTCGCTGAATTTAACAATTGTCCTTGTCTTTTTACGGTTCCGTACCCAAAGGATAAAACTGAGACTCCGCTGTCAGTCTGTCTGTCATCGGGTAGTATCGTATGAAGCGTGATAGTTAGGCTAGACACTCACCCACCACCTTCTCTGGCCCTCTCAACCTTCAGGTAATGCGGGCCGAAGCAATGGGAGAACACCTGGTGGTGTCTATCTCCCTACAAAGCGTATCGAGCCTCTCATTCCGAGCTGATCCTAGCGCCGCTCACACGTCTCGGAATGGGTACTCATCATACAGGGGGCACTCCCAAAACACGTGATGCAAGTCTTCATCAGTAGAGCCGCAATAACAACAACAGTAACCTCACTCATTCGCATGTCATATAGTCTCTTATGGAGCATCCATGCCCGCTCAGGATCTGTGAGGTTTCATTGTCCGGCTTGACCCAGGTCGCGCTGAGACGAGCCCGCACGTCTGGGAAGAATCGATAAGTGACCCTGCCTTTCTCTTCGCTTTCCCGCCGTTGCTGCCACTGGGCAACGACATCCGCTGTGATTCCTTTCTGTTCCCGTGTGTCCTGTTCGGCCACGGATCTATGCACCTCATCCAGTCGGCCCGCACGGCTCCCCTCGAGGTCCGCCGGCAGCACACCCGCCCGGATTGGCAGCGGTTGAGCGATGCGCCTTGGTGAGCAGGACTAACGCCGAGCGCTGGGTATGTAGCAATGCATCTTTAACCGCATACTGAGTCACGTGGTGCCATATGGCCGCCGCGTATGTCACGGTGGCGACGTAGTCGTGACGGGGCGTGGTAGTGTCTCTGCACATTAAGTTGACCATCGGATATCGAATACCCCACGAGGACGCCGATACTGGTGACATCGTACCGAAGCAAGACGTCGCCCTTTCCACGATCGATACCGCGTGCCTGACGAATGATGAGGTCGAGTCCAACACCACACCCAGTAGTGTGGCCGAGTCAACGCTCCTGATCGAGACGCCGTCCATTCTGATAGTAGGCGGACGTTTAAATTTGCCCCGGATGGAGCTAGGCTAGACAGTTGAAATTTTAAACATATGATGTACATGTTTCTGTTGTCACTATAATAACAAAGACATTTAAAGACAATTAAATAATTATCTAAGGGGGGCGCCCATACAACAAAATTGTTTTATTTTGCCTTTTTTGCCTGGCCGTTTTTTACGTGAAAATTTAGACATACGAATCGAGCATGTATCTACCACTCAGCTAGATTTTAAGTAATCACTTCCATAGATGACATCCTAAGGTCCCTCACACATGCGTTAATACTCTTACCGGAGAGCCACAAGATATTTGCTTCAAGCGTCAATCTCTCTGCGCTGCAAGCGTCAGCGTTGAGCGTTAAAACAAATGTATGTCTTATACTGACGACCCGCGTGGCGGAGCGGTCACCATGCCGGTCTGATGCACAGTGGGTTCCAGGTTTGATTTCT
>DWTU01000665.1:0-15985 GCA_018251515.1 Cecropterus confusis
TGCGTGCCTGGGATTCGAACCTCGGTACCCTCGATTGAGAGGACGAGTTTCAACCATTCGGCTATCACTGCTCAATTCGGCCCTGCGCAATTAAGTAAACAAACATACAAATTTATGTTTTTAGTAATTAATGTTTCCTAGTTAATTTAAGATCAAGATTCATTGCCACGGTCGCCGCAACCATCCGATGGTGCCATGTGCCCCGCCATGTGCCTCGTTTATCGCACCACTTGAAAGTAAACATAACATGTCCAACGATACAAATACGAGTTATGAACCACTTTCGCGGTATTCTTGACGTGTTTTAAAATAACGTCTTAACTTTTAACGTCTTCAAAATGTAACTTGAAATGTACAATTGTCTTTATGTAAATGGATTTTAATTAAATATAAACTAAACGGGAACTTTAGAAACGGTATATAGTTCCTTTCATTAAATTCTGTAGTTTGGTGGTATGCGTTTTCAATAGAGACAGACAAGAATTCAGAAAATTAAAGAAATATTCAACATTAGTTATTCTTAGTCCTCTGAACCATCTTTTTGCAAGTATATGGGTTATGCACAGGCACGGAGAACTTTTATTTCTATTATTTACAAGGATTATTAGGAAAGGTCAACTAACCGTTTGAACGGTAGTGTTTTTTTAATTCTGCTATCCTACTTAATAAAAATCTGTCTACCAGGCAATACACAGGTTGAATTAATGCATCGAGGTGATCAAAATATGATAATTTATTTTGAACTAGATTTTTGAAAATGTTAGGATTAGGTGAGCAGTCGCAACACAAACAAGACTTTTTATGTGGCTAAAATAGGAATGATATCATGATAATATGATGGTCCCTAGTAAATTTACCGATAGCCTAAAAAATTTTTGATGGCAACTTTCCATTCGTGAATATATTATAATTTAACTCAGTTTTCATTTTAATAAAAAGCATTGCAGCTTTCCCGGGTATTATAATGTACTGTAGGTTCTTGCGCACATTAACTTGTCAGCATATTTAAATGTATTTTTAGAGTGTGAAAATTAATTGAAATAAACTTGGTGGTTTTGTGTATTTGTATGGAATTTAAGTATCAATTAAAGCAATGTCACGTGAACATATGACAAGGAATATAGGATTAAACTAGAATGTAATATTAAGCAACGCTACTCTGTACAAGGACAATAATTTTAATTAACGACGTTGGAAAAATTAATTGCCCTACTCTCGCTCGTAGTTAGGATAGCTTGTAAATCTATTGAACTCTATTAATGGTTACGTACGATAGAACAGAACGCATATTGTAGTACTTACCTCATTAAAAAAACGACTCCATGGATTACTTGTTTTAAATAATAAGATCTTATACAAGTTTCTTACATTGTTAATACCGCTATCATGCTTTAATAAATTACTGTGATAATATTGTTTTGCATTGCTACAGTTTACTTAAAAACAAAACATTGATAAAGTAACAAAATTAGCTTGTTTCCATGTGCACAGATAATGTAATATGACGTTCGATTTCTCGAAGTATGAGTTAGGGATGTACTCCAAACACTGCATTAAAAAAATAAGAGTAAAAATAAGAATAGAATTTATGATTTTAGACTGATATTATCGCGGAATTGATACATTATAATATGTTACGGGTACTCACGATGTGTGGTTTTATGAAATTCTTTTGAATTTCTTTCTGCCGATATTTCGACCCAAAAAAATTCATAAAACCACACATCGTGAGTACCCGTAACATATTATAAAGAATAGAGTTTGTCATTGAAATGTTTTCGTTATTAGTTTGATTTATTCGTATTTAGAAGAATCAACTATTTTCAGAACTCTTCCGTTCTGTTAAAGCTCCCTCCGTTCTGTTAAGTTTCCTCAGATATCTAAGTAGCGGCAACCTCAAAAAAATCGATTAAATGACTTTTTTTTTCCGAAATTAGACCATAACCAATTATGGTAATTTGCATTAAAATTTCTAATGCATTGCAGTTTTAATGAAAAGCTCTTATTGCATAATTTGTAGAGTTCTTATATTATAGTTTTTATCGTAGTTTGTATTACACGTAGACATGAATTTTATTCTATCCGCCCAAAATGGGGGTTATTGTGTATAGTCACCGCACTTGACATGCGTGTTGCTGACCGCACTAGGCTCATCTTCTAGGCTTTGTCCCCTAGTCCCTTAGGATAAAGAGGGTGTCATTCAAGATCGTTTTTGTACGCGGTAATTTTATTAAACTTTCTAAATATAACTCCATCAGCTTGCGAGGTCCACTGCTGGACATAGACCTCCCCTAGATGGCGCCACACCAATCGGACCTGTGCCTTCTGAATCCAACGGTTTCACTCTATCTTCTTCAGGTCATCGGTCCACCTGGTCGTTAGGCGACCTATGTTCCTTTTACCTAAATGCGGTTGCCACTTGAGGACCTTTCTTCCCCATCGGTTATCGATCCTTTGAGCGATTTGGCCTGTGACGATCATACGAAGACGAGACGAAATATAACAAGTAATAGATGCTTAATTTTCAAGACCTAGTAACCGGTGATAAATATTGAGAATAAATGTTTTCAACAAAGCAAATGTCCGAACGCCCGGATAGTAGCAATTATGCCTTTATCTTTTTTATTGCTCGGAACATTCGAGGTGTCGTATGATCGGAGTTATGTTGATATGACCTTGTCCTTCGCTTCGTTATGTTTACTCAGAGTAATAATGACAAAACTATATTTTATGGTACACTTAGTTTATTGACGAGCGCTGTTTTCGGTATTTGTACAGGAACCATTGTATATTTCGGGGGAAAAAGACATGGTAGAGAGTGGAGAATGATAGTGGTAGAGAGCCTTTAGGTCACCTAATATACTAAATTTATACCTACTAGAAACTGTTAATTACAAATAAACCCATATACACAATGTCAAATATTGTTTTATCGAATTCTATCGATTTGATTTTCTTTTTTCTCTCACTCTCTCTTTTAAGCTCTTTTAAATATTTTTATTTTCAGTTATATTAGCGATTAGACGTGACTGTAGACGTAAATTAAAGAAAAATCTACAGTGAATTAGGAAACAGAAATACCTACGTATTTTATTTGTTACAATATAATAATTTCGCTCGATATGTAAACAATTTCATGTCTCCATTTTGGCCACAAAAACAACCGCATGATGAAATTGTGGTTAATTCTCATTGTGAAGGGCATTTATGGCTTGTAATGTGCACTCAACCAATATATTACTCTACCACATAGTTTTATGTAATATCCAAAGCTATTTTGTGCAATAATAATAAGAAATTCTTGCATATAAAACTTATCTACCGCAAAATGTAAAACATGTTAAAACATTTTTTAAGTTTTTATTTAACTTGGAATGTTTGTATGTAAGTATGTAAGGATAAGTATGTAAGCTGAAATTTGCAATACAGTTTAGTTCTGATGATAATGCAATTATATATAATCGATATTGTCGGCAAACCAAAATGGCCGCCGCAACAAAATGGTCTACATTAGAACGCCTCGGGTAATCTCCCTTACAACGCCCTTTCGACCAGAACACAGCAGCGCATAACACTGCGGTTATTAGGCAGAAATGAGTGCGAAATCGGGTGCGAATGGCGGTGGTGCTTCCGGAATCAGATCACAAAGAATTCTACCACCTTTTAAACAAATTTCACATATGGAAATACATGAACATATAAGTAAACCAATCATTAAACATCGACTGAAGGCTGCGAACAGTATGCATTAATCTTATGATTAACTTTGTTTTTGCGTCGGCGATAATGCCAGATATCATTATTTCTTAAATCGCAAATAATAAAACATTTAATAACACGATTACGTATACAGTTTTATCTTACAACGTAACACGCCACCTACATGATTAAATCTGTATGTAGTAAATGAGCTGTAGTAATAATATATGTCGAGAATAGTTCAATCAGACGATAATGATTGATTAGCGACTACAAACAAACAAGTATGAAGGATGAAGAAAATATTCGAAGAAAGAAAGAAGAAAATAATGTTTTTCTATGATTTTACAAAATGCAGTATCTTAGTGAAAAATGGTCCTCTTGAGGTTGAAAAAAAGTTTCTTAAAGCCCCAAGTTTCTGGTTTAGGTACATCTTTCAGCATTAAAATCGAAAGTATGCGTTCTGTGCAATATCAAATAGTAGCGTTAAGATATGCAAAATACAACCTCTACGTGGTAAGCTTTCAAATTAAAAAAAAAGTCTCGTTCAACTTTTAACCTTATTTGCAGAAAAAGTTGCGAACCTAGATTTTTTTCATTTTAACCATGATTTAAACATATTTATGCTCAAAAGTTTGACAACATGGATATACATTGGATATGTTAGGGCATTACATACAATAGTACATTACAAACAAAATTTGTAAAGAATATATGATGAGCCAGTGTAATATTTTCAATTAATTAGTTTATTTTTAGTTGAAAGCGCTACTTTTAAGCGGAACAGACGTTTTGGTACACAAACATAACAACCACGTGATACCTAATCTGCTCTTCATTCTTGTCTATGGTAAAATGATATTTTTTTAAATCGTGGGAGCATAATTCACCTCGCTCCACTCCAACAGTTTCTCTAGATAATATTTGTACATCTCAGACAGAATTTATTGGTATTTTTATTAACATGACAAGCTTATGACCACACGTCGTAGTCATCGTTATAAAATAATGTTGTGTTTAATGTTGCCGGTGAATTCTATTTATAATAATGAGACGATTACTGAGACTTAAGTAAACGTGATACGTACTTTTGACTCTGGAACTCTGGCACATCTAGATTATGTTGTGTGTAGTTGTAGTGGAGGTAAATTTTTACCTCCACTACAACTACACACAACAAATAAGAAATAGTTATTATTTGAGGAGGAATCTGCGCGGTTCTTCATATAACTTTAAAACTTCTCATACAAAGTAAACTTTATGAAAGAATAGACGCAATTTTTTTATCTATGACCAACCGCTTTTCTAGGCAGATATCTCCCCCCCTCCCCCTCCCTGCGCTTACCTGACTACGCCCATATGTTACGCTCTGCTGTGTTGGTAAGGGAGACATAGGTACTTATCCGAGGCGGTCCAACTTAATCCTCAGGGGTAACAACGCATCCGTGGTCGACCTTAGGTAGGATTTTAATCTTATAAGGTGGACCGTTTGTTCGTTTATTACTTCTATAATTTAGAAATCCTACCTGAATATGAGGTTAAATAACACGTAGAGTTATTAATGCATATAAATTCGTATTAACTCACTGAACATAATTACTATTTTTACTTACTTTCAAAGTGGTTTAAAGAGCTATAATTAAAATAACTTGCTACCCTTGTAACAGTTATCACTAGAGACAGACGTTCCCGAAGTCATGTCCCCGGCGATAAGACGTTTCGTGACGACAAAAACGATACTGCAAGACCACGTTTAAGATTTCATTCCCGCACATTCAACGAGACTAATTAGAAACCCTAAAATCTAATAAAAGATAACTCGAAACTCCGGCCGAATGCCGCATTCATAAGGAAAACTTGGCCGATTAAAATTCCTCTAACGAGTGCAAACCATCTCCTTTAATAAATACAGGCCCCTTCTAATTTTCCTCGGAGAGATTTAAGCGGCATAAATTTTGCAGCCTGAAAAGAAACTCTGAAAGAAGAGCTTGTACATTTTTACGATGGCGGATCTCATTCGCCCCTCGAGCGGCGAGTTGTCTCTCTTTTAAATTAAATTTTCACTCCTAATTTGAAAGTATAATGTCATTTCACTAGAATTCCGTTATTAAAACTTTTAAATCATTCCAAAGTTTCCATCTGTACACGGTTAGGGTGAGATCGCGTGATTTTTTAATCAAAATTGGATCATTTCTAGTGATTTTTTACGAGCGCGCCACTCCGTCGGCATCAAATTGTCATTAGACACTTGCGTATCCAATATTGCTTTTCTTTGAGAACTGCCGTGATTTTATATTTAGGGACCCTTTCTTTATGGACATGAATTCTTATAACTCTTAAATAATTCTAATTACATAGGGCCTATACACAAAGCTACAACAACTTATTCAGTTACAAATTTATACCTATCTATTGCTTTTATGATTTATGTAAGTTACGAACGTTGTAGAGGTGTTTCAGAAGATATTTAACAAAAAACACTTGACAACAAGCAGTCTATACGCAAAAAATCAAAACGGTTGCGAATCGCAAACATCTGTTTCAAGTAGCAAAAGGATGTTATAGGGACGTAAATATTTCGTTATAAACGGTCAATAGTATTTGTCTCGAGTCCTTGACACACAGACACTGTTCAGACGGAGCTTTTATAGTCCATAAACATTTTACTAGCACGACCTTGGGTAGGGTCTGCAATGAGGTCGTTGCACTCAACTTTATGGCTTCCACGCTTCCCAACTGTTGTGACGGATGATTGACGTGAGAGGTTATGCCGATTTTTACTCATTCGAATTGTAAAAATGTTTGTTTTTAGCTATGATAAGTTACCGAAACTTGATTAAGAATTGTTATTAATGATATGACACTAAATTTAGATAATCTTACGAACATTTAGGTAATTAATTTTTGAAGAATGAATTGCAGCTTTTAAATTAAGTAAATGATAAGACATGCAACGCCAGATACGTTAATCAATTATGGGAATAATTATCATTATTGTTTACGTAAACAGTGGCCGAAAATACGAGTAATTAAAGAAATACGAGTAGTACCGTATGGAAGAGGCCAATATAATTCTCATATCAAATAGATAATAAGTCATTGAAATGGTGTGAAAGAAAGTCAATTTGATTATCTTAAATTTTCTTCTATAGTAAAATGTGACTATCTATTCAAATATTTCAAAAACGAAACAAATTGTTCAATAACATATTTTTTTCCATCGGTGCCTTTTTGTAACATTAAAAAATTTTCGAAGCTTGCAAAATATTCTTCAAACTTGTTTCAAGGTAAGTGTGCCCAAGCTTTGTTTAACAAATTCTTAGAAAAATTTACGGTTTGCGCAAAAGTAACGGATAGCGTGACAAAAGTTTGTCATTTGAATGGAAGGGTTGTGTCACTTCTTCTCCTAGACAATAAAAGGGTTTAGTTTTCTATAGCGTCTTTGTCTATTGTTTTGAACAATACATTGCACAATATACCGTTTTGTTAAAAAAAGTATTGTTTAAGATTCAAAACGGAAACAGTCATTTTAAGTCGAAGAGAGATACATTGGGATTATATTTGTATGAATTTACAAGGCTTCGAGAAATTAAATATTTAACTTTTCTTAATTAATCTTTTAATAAGACTTGAATTCCGAAAACATAATTGAGTTTACGAAAATTGATGAGATTAAATATATTTTGGAAATTTAAAAAGTATCAATTTAGTAGGCTACTGCATCATCTGTGGTTTAAGTAACTAATCATGAAATATAGTTAACCGCCGATAATACACATTCGTTTTTTATAGTATGGAAGTAGCAAACGACCATTCATGGTAAGTGGCTATTGCCGCTCAAGGACATCTATAATCAACCCTAGGTAAGATAAAAGTCTCGCCTAAGGTTAGTCTCAGATACATTGCTACCCCTGAGGACTAAGATGGAATGTCTCGGAAAAGTATATCACACTTACCACACCCTTCAGACCAGAATACAACAGCGCATAACACTGCTGTTATTAGACAGAAATAGGTGCGGCGATGGTGCTTCCAGAGTCGAACCACAAAGAGTTCTACCACCTTCAAAAATTTGTATTTTCGCATCAAATTAAATGACCAAACATTTAAGTAATCATAAATAATAAATCCATAAAATTAAATTATTATAATTATGAAATAAATAAAATTAAACTTTAGTATATTGCTTAAGCTGGGTAAGAAGATAAACGATTATTATTAGACGTTTTTTAACCTCGGTTATCATTGAAACGAAAAGAAATAAAAGAAATCGAAACATTATTCACGTGATTATTCCGAGGTCGCGTAAACGAAAAAGAAATAAGAGAACAATATCACATCTAAATTTAAAAATCCAATCTCAGCGTGGCATCAGAGCCCAGTCCCGACATTCCTTTTTATCCACGTCTTATCCTACACGGCATAAATCGACTCGACCCATATAACTCTGGCTGACCATTAAAAAGATAAACAACTTAATATAGGCATAATAATAAACAAACAGTCGACTTAGTTAGATCCCCGTATACAGGCGTTCATAATTTTATTTATTCACGAAACCGTAAATATCTGTAGGAATAATTCGGAAGGCTTTTGCGGGGATTAAGGGGGCGCTGCGGGCCTGAGAAAATTATATTCGGCTATAACAGTTATCATGCATCACCTGGAAGAAGCTTAATGCGCGTTTTCGCAATCTCGAGGGCGGAGCGACGCCGCGCGCAAATTACTTTTTCAAAGTATTTACATGTAAATAGAGTTGGCGTAATTCGAACTTTGCGGTGTTGCGATGCGTTTGGATAGATAACTACTAAACACTCTTACATTCCTTTAAAGGATAAGTCAAAATAGTGAGAGTTAACACATATACCTAGGATAAAACACATATATCTAGGCAGGTACTCGAATGTCGTATAACCAGACAGGCAGAAATTAGAGAGACGTGTATCTTAGAAAAAAAGGAAATAACCATAGGTACAACATAATTATGTATAAAAATAAATTAACAGCTCTACAATTGTTTAAAACGTACGTATTTCAATGAAAATAAAAACTGAAAATTTAAGTCTTAAGTGAGCCCATAAACCAAAAATATATATTTACCTACATTAGTTGGTTAATACATCTTTTAATAAATATTTTATAAAAGGGCCATTAGGCCCTATTTGAAAAAAAAACTATCACAAAATTAAATAAAAAGTCACACACTATTAATAATGTAGCATTTAATGAGGAGCGAATTCACAAAAAAGCACACACTCAGTGGTAATAGCAGTGGGTACATATTACGTAGGCTCATATTTGCTTTAAGCGTCGAGAATCCTCGCTAGCAGGTGATATCGTTTAAAAAGCACGCCCCATACATAAAGCCTTATAATTATCATCCATTCTACTTATAAACTTTCATAACGGCCTATACGTCGACTTAACCTCTACTTTTGGGGGTTGGGAGGTACGGGGGAGCCGTTCCCCCTTATAATGGGAGTCTAAGAAAAACGGGTGCACGGTTCGGAATAGAAAACGCTTCTTTGGAAATAGCTTCGGCGGAAAGCTGGGGATTTATGCGAGCTACGGGATACGCTCGGAAAATATCCTTGAGCGGATTTTTAATGGGGCCATTGTTTCTATTTTAAGCGCTGCGTGCGAATGGAATACTCAAGTCGGTTTCTTGTTGTTTGCTTAACGTTATTGTGCTTACGTGTGTGTGCATGTCGCCAACGTTTACACTTAATGTCCCGTCAAATATAGCTGCGTGGATCCGAACTGCAGATGTATATAATGGAGTAACCATTAAATCCCGTCTTTAAATTCAATTACCTTCATGCCATCAAGGTATTCGCCATAAATAACGGAAACTAAAACCCTAATATTATACAGTGATTTCTTCACTGTATGAAATCAAAACTCACATTTTTTTGCGTACGCGAACGCAAATTTATAATTGCTTATTTTAATTTGATATAAGAATAGGTATAGGTAAGTAAGAAACTGGGTAACGTTCTTACTTAACTTAATAAAAAGTTTGATCGATACCTACCTACTAGTTAGCTAGCCTACCTAAATACAAGTAGATATGTTAAATAAACTCTTTCTGCAGTCATAGTCGCTAGAAGTTTCTTTATGAATATCTGGCATGAATAGCATATAAGTGCATTGAGATCCATACTCGTCATATACATATACTCATGTTTATAATTTAAGAATCAAGTTAATTTAGGCAAAGCTCGGAACGATTCCTATAATTATCTCTATAATATAGTAATCACAGTATGACGAGAAGCCATTGAGTCGGTAATTCTGATATAAAACAAAAAAATACATATACCTAAAACGCATAGGCACAGTTATACACATGGTTAATAAAGTGACAGACTGTTTGTACAAAGTTTAAAATTAAAATAATAATAGTTGTTTGTGATTCTGAATCATTTGTTTTGAATTTTACTGCTTTAAGCAGAATGTTATATGTATCTTTATTTAGTATAATGGATAACTTCATTTAAAATATGGTATGAAGTGAAGAAAAATCGCTGTTACATCCCGAAGCGCTCTACCATTTTAAGTATTCATGGATCAAGTCCAAGTTATCGGTCTCGCAAGCTATAATTGATAATCTCAAATTCAGTAAATATATAAAAGGGATTTCGCCTTTTAGTATGTATTTCCCTTGCGATTCATTGACATCTAGAATTTTATTATAGGTCACTTAATTTACCTAAGTAGGTACCTATTATGTTATAATGTTGGTACCTTTAAAATTATGAAACTGTCTACTTCGCGTTTAAATTGTTAATAATAATTATTTCTGTCTAAATTTAATCGTTTATGGTTTCCATGTTCTTAGCAAATTAATTCTAAGTAAAACAGTCCGTAATTAAAATGATTTAAAAGATGTTGTTTGGAACGGAGTCATAAAATCGATTAGTGTCGATAAATTAATATTAGGTGTATGCCGCTTAAATTACTAACCGATTAAGATATATAACTTGTAATTATTGAGACATAAACTTTCATCTCCGGAAGGAATAAAAATGTCTAAAATAATGATCTAATAACATACCGCGCGCGTTAGGCCTAAGCCACCGAAAGAAAAATATATTAGTAGGCAAGTAACACATCGTTCCGTCGGTATAATGAACATGGCTCCCTCTAGCGGGGACCATTAATCAACCCCCTCGGGCTCCCCGCACCCCGCTCTCCTCCAAACAAAGCCCCCCTCAAAAAAGTCCCCCTGCCCCCTCCCGCTTAGAATGTTTCCAATTCATCACGAGTCCCCGCCCTTGACAACTCTATATGAGAAAGCCGCGGTCCAAAAATCCCGTACCACTGAGCGTTGAATTGAACAACGTGAATCGTTTATGGACTTTTGGACCACTGTCGGTCTTAAAATCCCCTACCGCCCATTCAAAGACAGTTTTGAAAAAACGTTCAAGGATTTTTGGATCGGAGAGTGTATTTTCTTGTAATATTAGCTCGGTTGTATAACAGCCATTACAAATAAATTTTGGTTTTAGTTACTTTTTAACTCGGTGTCATGGTGTTTCATCGTGTTTTATGCACGTGTACTGCTATTTAATTTAATGTATGACTAATACGCATATTATGTTTTATAGTAAAAACAATAATACAGGGTTTTCATAAACTTATTTTGCGAGTAATTTATTTTACCCAACAACACTTAGACTTTGTTTAGAAAGTAAACATTTAGCAAGACTTTAATTATTTGGAATAAACCATGCTTATAAATCTGTATTCATTGCTTATCTACCCCTCCAGATCTTATGAATACATTTAACGTTTATATCTAGATATCTGTTTCAGTACTTTGTAAGTAAATAATTTTGCTTAATTATTCAGATTAATTTGTTGTCAAGATATTATTTGTTATTTGAGTCTGCATTTGTAATAAGGTGTAATCTACTGTTGTTTGCAATTGTAATATATTGGATGGTAGTGAAAATGTAGCTACATAATAACATTAATAGGTTAGTTGTTTTTAATAGGTATTATTTTTACCATGCTTAAATGTATGTCAATTTTGAATAATTTTATGAAGAACCGTGTAAACATAATTTTATGACGAGTCAAGGGGCTAACCCCTTGACTCGTCAGTTTATTTATATTTTATTTTATAGCAAATTGAAATAGAACTACATATAAAAAATGTGCCGGACCATAATCAAAATTGGTAAAAAGTACGTATAAAAACTATGAATTCCATTGTTAAAATTAGATACTATAGTGACATTTCAACGGCTAACAAAAATATAGATGGAGGAGGAAATGGGACGAAAGTCAAACAAAGGAAGGGGGAAGGAAGAGAGTGCAGCCAATTATTCAGTCTACCGAGTTCCAGCGAGCGCTGTTATTTTTCTCTCGCTTTTGAAAACACTTTGTTGTTTATTTTCTTTGTGTTTCCATTTTGTTGATAGAGCTACGCTATAAGAGTGAATTAAAATGTTTGTTCATGATAGTCTAACATTAGTGCTACGGATGGATTTTAAACATATTTTTTAAAATCTAGTTTTAGTCTTATAAGCGTGCTGACTAAGGTAACTGTTAATAAGATAAAAAAGGATTCGTAATGTTTAATCAATGCCTATATCGTTACGAATTATTATCATCAGGTATCATATGTATAAAATGAAAATTAATGAGTTATTCGCAATATGATTAAAATATTTCTATAATTTTATTCTGATGTAACCGAACCTTAACTAATAAATGGAAAAAATAGATTAATCATACATAAAATACCTAACAAATTAGACGATCCAATTCAATTTTAGCATCCTAGAGAAATATATAGAAATGAGACGTCTCGTTACGAATCGTTAGGAAACACTTTCTGTAATGAGAACGATCGCTAGTTCAACCGGTAGATTTCACAAATACTCGTAGATACTGATTCTAAACTCTGGTCGAAGTCACAAGAGGCTTCAACTTCAAAGCATCTTGAACGATTTGAGTATTTTTTTAATATAAAATAAAATGTACTATTTTTACTCAATAGGCTTACGTCGTGTTTTATGTAAAAAAGAAACGTAGAAGTGATGATATGATCGCTGCGACATATTAACACCTGTCACATAACCTAAAATCCCTGCTTGGGTACTAAATTTAAACTCAACATGTACCTATTTAATCACTCGTTTAAAGTAGAATAAGCATTATCAGTTCGTAAGTAGACTCGCCTCATGCAATACCTTGATTAGCCTACTTAGGATCAAGAATATATTTGCTCTAAAACGAAAAACTTATCCTTAAGCTTTTGTACTATTTGGATTTAGTTTCAAATGTCCATGCTGAGATTACTTATCAGCATGCATACATGTTCACACGCTTAAAATATATACTTAACATGTGTGAAGTGAAAAACTCGTGAATTGCACCAGCTCACAAGAACAGCAGCAGTGCGGGAGTAGTTTATTCGCAATAAAGTGGAATCCCGGGTTGCGCTCCAATTACCGGGATATACGCGGCTATCCCGGTGACGTGTTGTTCGGTCCCGGCAATTATACACGCTGCGAACTGCCACCCCAATTGGAATATACGCAACCTGTTTGTGGAATTGCGCAATAAAATATTCCTTTGTTTTTGTTGCACTATCAGAAAATGGCGCGCAGAAAGTAATGACGCTACCGTCATAAGTATCGAATCAGAGACTATTAAGGTATTTTCTTTATATACTGAAATAACGAACCGAAATTTCGTCCGTTGTAATAGCACGTTATTGTTGTCCATGGAGATTTGAAAACAATCTCAAATTTGGCTGAAGTTCTCCAAAGATTGGGCTAACCTTGGAATGTTTTGCGTACTTGTCTTTCTCACCGTTTTCTATTAACCGTTATTAGAAACACCTTTTGTTCATGTTCATTTAATTTAATGACTTTGACACAACTTAGTAAAGTCATTACGAGGTGTTTTTCATACCATTTTTTCCAATTATAAAATGAAAATAAAACATGAGTTATTTACTAATTCCAATAACAGGTTAATTTCCGTACATCGATATCCCTTATTCATGGACCATAAAAGGTAATTCGATAAGTCATTCTTACAAGTGAGCGGAAATTTATTAATAAAAGTTTTAATTATTCTGAAAAATAAGCACAATTGTGTTGAGTTTTAGGTTTTGTAAGGATAAATTTTTACTTGTTTATTCTCTAACATAGTAGGTAGATCCATCTAAGCGGATCGCAGAACCCATTTCCTTAGACCCGAAAGGCTGTACGGGTCCCTGGAGGGTCACACACTAGTTTTCCCAGCATATCTTATAGCTCTTATGTTGATCCTCGGGTCGTTAGTTTCATCGCCGGGGGTCACCGGGAACCGTCGCGATGCCCGGTACTATCGATCTCGAAAGGAAATTATGTGCATAGTGGAAAAGGTTATTCTGTTGCTTTTTTATTAACATTTTTTTTGTTAACATGTATTGTTATATCATTGATAAAAAATATAGTAAATTTAATAAGGCTGTAATTGTTGCTGTTGTATGTATGTTGTACAACAACAGGGCTTAAACGAATCAATGTTAATTATTGATTCTTTTTGTTCATTATATTTTTATTATACCTTGGCGTAAGGTCTAGAGTTCAAAAAATAAGAAGCGGCTATAGCAAACAGTGCTAGGTTATTTATTCCGTAACATATAAATTAGGGAGCTAAAATAAAGGAGTAGTTACTAAGAAAAAATATTTTTTTAATGTTCTTAATATTAATTATTTAATAATTTATATTTCTATGTAGGTAATTATTTTGCAATAATCCCAGTAACACAATAAATTGAAATATTGCAATAAAGTTTGCTGTAAATTTAATTGTTATAGTTAGTACCTATTTTATCCAAAAATGAATCCAGTCGATTTCTTTAGAAGGATATTTTTTAACTTTATAAAGGAGATTTCAAATAAAGCTAGAAGCTCAAGAAAGTGGAAAAAGAAATGGGAAGACAGTTCTTAATTACTGTTAATGCATTTGAAATGGCGTCGGGAATGCAGCTTCGTTAGTCGAGTCCAATTATTCAGAAGTACCTACGCAACGAGATTCGGATCGAAAGGATTAAAACATTCAAAATCTAACAAACGCCGATTTTACAAGTGGGGATAGCCCCTCGCGAACGACCCTTGTCTTATTTATTCATCCGAGTAGGAAAAAACTTGTTTTGTTTGCTCCCCTACCAGGGTGTGGGGGGAGAGGTCAGAAATACGCTCTGAAAGCAACTGTGCCGATTTACTGCGGAACCCAAAAGAGATATTTTTGCTTGTTTTGTCTCTGTAAATCTAAAGAAACGGACGGTAATGTTCCTTGCGATAGTTTCTTGTTTATTTCACAAAACATGCAAAAGAAGCTGTTCTTGTTTACTGACTATCTGCGTTACGTAGGTAAAGGACATTTAATACATATATTATCACTGTAATAGTTTTGTAGATAAAGTATAAAAACAATATTGTATGGATACACAAATACTGATGCCACACTAGTTGTTCTGCTGGATCTGTAAAAATCTTTGCTTGGTTGCTATTTTTTACGTTTCGCTTTTCTCTAGCAGTGGAATGTAAAAGGTAGCAGAGAGACTCTTCTCTCTGCGGTCTCTTAGGTCTCTCCAGAGGCATAAGCCACACTTATGCATTCAAGAAGTTTTAATTCGAATTATGTGTTTATACTACGATCATTATTTTCCATTCGATGCAAACATTCCTAAACTTAGTAGATATCAACTATGTACTTAGAGCCGTCAGCGTCAAATTAAGTTCGATTAATTTTAAAAAGTCATTACATGATTAGATCATGTTTGTAAAATTTACACAGAAGAAACATTATTAAGACCAGTATTATTAGATGAAAATATACAAGTTTCAATTTTACTAATTTAATTATGGAATCTTTGAGATATCGTGTCTTATGTTAAGTTAAAGTTATAATTGTATTCTAACCTAAACTATAATATATATACAAAGTTACTATATAAAGACAACCAAACATACTATTATACTTATAATTATTTAAAATAGGCTACGTCAGAGTTGTTATCTTATGGAACAGTAAACAAGTAAAGGCTTAAGTTTTTAAGTGATGGAATTTTTTGGTATAATTAGCAATAATACCTTTTACTTAAGAGCAGTGATAGCCGAATGGTTGAAACTCGTCCTCTCAATTAAGGGTACCGAGGTTCAAACCCCAGGCACGCACCACTGATTTTTCTAAAAAAATATGTGCGTATTGTAAGTTAATTATCGCTGCTTTACGGTGAAGGAAAACATCGTGAGGAAACCTACACACCTGAGAG
>DWTU01000666.1:0-15982 GCA_018251515.1 Cecropterus confusis
TCAACACGCGGCAAAATAAATATGGAAGGGAAGTTTTTGCATTAGTCAATTAAGTGCTTATTTATGATTATTTAATTTCACAAGAATTAGGGTCTTATTTATAATTCTTCTTAATGTCAATATAACATTATATTGTGACATTTTTAAAACACAAAAGTTGTAATAGTTGTTACAAACATTTACATTTACATTTGCGGATTTTGCGTGAAACTACCAAAAACAAATATTTATGGATTTGATTGTATCTGCATATACGTCAGCCGTTTTCTTAGTGTACATTTATAAATCGAGTAGGTAGATTAAAGGCGGTAGAACTCTTAGTGGTTCAACTCCGGTAGCCCCAAAGCCATATTTCTGCCTAACTAGCAGTGTTATGCGCTACTGTGTTCTGATCTGTAGGGTGTGGTAAGGTAGACATACTTATTCGAAGCCTTCCAACGTCTTCCTGAGGAGTAGCGCCACATGTGTTACCTCGGGTATGACTCTGATCTTACCTGGTGTTGCTTGCGGATATCCGTGGGCGGCAGTGGTCACTTACCATCAGGTTCAAAGTGATTTAATAAAAGATCCATTTATTCCTCTTTTAACCATAATACTGTGGATAATATTTATAAAGTTCTTGTGAAATTCGTCTCAATATATTACCACATCGGAAGCGTATGGTAAACTAGACAAATTAGTTTATGTAACGTTCTTGCTTAGTTACGGGACGGAGCGATGTATCTCGGTCTCAGATATGATGTAGCACACGGCATTAGTGTTTGACCTACAAGGATGAAACACGAAAAGCAATTACGAACGGTTAACATAATCAAACCCCACATATACCTATTTCATGAATGAAATGTGCGTAAACTTTAACCCCAAAAAATAATATAAATGACTTTTACCGTCGTAAATGCACAATATTATACAGCCCTTAACATCCTACTTATAGCTTAATGAAAATAATTTATTTTTACGATTTTGAAGGATTTTTGTGGACTTAAGTAGTAGGTATATGCAATTAATCGCCTATAAAACTGTCATATTAATTTAACTTATTTTACAGCCACTATTGTTGATCATAATGTAATAAATTTCCAGATTCTTAAGTCAATGCTTGTTAAACGGCTCCCGCTAAGTATGAGGCAAAGGAGCTTTCTCGAAATAGATGGTCCAAGCGGCGCTTTGCGAAAAGCTCCTCGGCAAACTAATCGCAACAGGATGTAACAATATTTAACAATAAATTCCCCACCTCCTTGTATTAATGACTGTGTTTTACGAGGGATTTAGCGTTTTAGTACACAATATAATTAATCTTTTAATCTCACTATTATTGATGATAACTATTTGAATAAATGTAATATTGATAATTTATTAAATTTCTCATTTTCAGATAGAATTGTCTATATCAAAATCTTTTAACAGATTTCCAAGAAAGGTCACCTAGCGTCAGATAGACTAAATACCTACTCGTTTGAAATTTCAATCTTATAAAACAGTCAACATATAGTTTAAATTAGTAATACACAAGATAATAAGTTGGGAAACCGTGTTTAAGTACGAAGAGTCAGTGACGGTTATTGAATAATCTTAGGGTCCGTTATAGTAGGACGGCGGCATGTGTGGTCGCATGTCGTCGTAACAAACAGAAAGTGTGGCGAACGCAAATGCTCACCGGGGAAGAGTCTGAAAAGGGCATCGTGCTTGGAGGACTCCGGTAGCATTCCGTTGGAGATCCCGGAGTTCTCCACTCAGTGCTAAGGACGTCCACCGGGGGAGTTTTAATGCGGTAAAAACCCACATAACCTGGCGTTGCTCCCACGGCGTCGGGTTCCTTTTGAAGATTTTCCCCTCAAAAAGAAAAAAAAAGAGTCCATGATAGTATATGAAAGCATATGTTGATTATAGTCAACCAATCACAGTCTCTCTGCTGGGCACAGGTCTCCTTTTTAAAGAGACTGGGGTTTAGGCTGAAGTCCACCACGCTGCCGAACTACCGATCCGTTCAGATTACACATCTACAGAACATTTTTTTAAGAACTCAGATATCTTCATGTCTTCCTTAGTTATTGTATTAAGTCATACTTAATCTCTAATACGCACCCAATTTTGAAAAATCAGTGGTACGTGAGATTAGAACCGCGGACCACCGGATTGATGGATAATTTCAATCATTTGGCTAGGTATTACTATCACGGTATGCCACGCCTATCATTGTATATTTAACATTGCTGCATTTTTATAATTCCAATATTTTTTTGCTTTCATTGTGCTGAGTTCTACACAGAGAGAGGCTAATAAGAGAATATTGAAAATATCTGTAAACCAGCCGAATCATTCCGCCAATAATCTGCAGTAATTAGGAGCAGCAGTGCAGCTTCTTTGTCTAGCTACAGAGGAACAAGTGACCTATATTTAACTAGGGGGACTGTGTGTATATATATGTGATACAACTCATAGTTTGAAACTAAGCCTCACAATCGGTGGGTCCCAGGTTCAAATTTCAGAAGCGGATGTTCATGCTAATAGAAATGAATTGCTTTTACAGTTAAGAACATGGTGCAGTACCTTCAAACCAAAAAATCTTAAGTATTCCCCACTTGGCCAGCGAAGTGGACTACTGAACTAGTTGGACTAGCCTAAACTCTCACTTTGACAGGAGACCCGTCCCCAGCAGTAGAACAGTAATAGATTAACAACAATGACAAACAGATTTGGACTATCTTTTATATTAAATACATCCATTTCAATATCGTGTTTATATGTACTCCTACATTACATTATTCTCCTTGGTATTAAATGGATATGCCTACCAACACAATATAAATGTATCGCCTTACTACTGTATTTCAGTTACATTTTTGCGAAACATTTTCTTTATTTTCACTACTTCAATATCTTACGTGAGGCAGTTAGTGGAGTTGCTCAATTGTGCTATAAAATTCTTATACACACGTATACAGGGTGTGCTAATACAGACTTACTGTTCTAAAGTAAATAGCAATTTTGTAATTTGAACAAGTATATGTATTTAAATGTATCAGTGTTTCAATATGGAAATGATATTTGACGTTTTTGAATTTACTAGTTGTATGTACAAAAAATACCATTTAAATAACCTCAATTTCCAATTAACATATAGTGGCTATTTTATTTTTCGTAAACAACATTTCAGGCTATTTATGCACTAATATTTAACTTCCGGGAGCGATGCATCAGCGGCAATTACACGCGTATACTAAAAAAGATAAATAAGAGTCAGGCTCGAATAAACTCTGATTAAATAAATATATCTATACATTTAAATCAGCTAGTACAAATTAGTCCACCTGTTTACAACATCCTGTACAGTAAACGTCGAAGTGAATTCTGATCGTAAATGTGACGGAGGTAAGCTTTAATTTAATTGCCATCTTAAGGTTGTGTTATTCCTTTCATCTTAGAATACCTTTGCTAAATCTCGAAGTAATGAGGTATCATACGATTGTTATTTTCGATATCCTGCTAATATATTCATGTCAATAACGATAAAAACCAGCAATTTGTCGAACCACGTGGTGGAGCGGTCACCATACCGGTCTGACACACAGTGGATCCTGGGTTCGATCTCCGGAAAGACAGACATCGGAATGATTTGTTAAGATTTCTGTGCGAGGTCTGGGTGTTTGTGTATTCGTCTTTGTGTGTCCATGGCACCCACAACACAGGAGAAAATCCTAGTGCGGGGCTATGAGTGTAGAAAGCGTTTATGTAAATGTTTATGTTTAATCAATCCTTGTGAATTCAACAATAATTTGCATATAAAACGCCATTTGTTTTACATAAATGGATTTGCCGGCTCTTTTAAAAAGCGGTTTTTTTCGTCGAGTATTGTAAAAACTCGGAATTAACAGCAACTAAAATCGATATCTTTGCTCACGCATTGAGTATCGATGATAATAATACGATGATTTTTGTGTGCGATTCGATAGTATACACATGTCTGGATACAATGACACAATATTTAAAAAATGTATACTTAAAAAGCGAGCAATTTTATACAAAGCCTTAAAGGTATTCGTTTTCTCTACCATTCAAAAACCAGGTATATTTAAGTATCATATTATCAAGTAACAAGGGTCCTTCAATACGATCTACTTAACTCCACTCTAGAGTAAATTAAGTTCAATTTAAAGCTGTATCATTTACTATTGAATAAAATATGATGATAAGATCATTATAATTATACAATAAAGGTTTTTTTATTGAAATGGTATAATAAGAAAATACGTATGTATATGAAGCTTCACATATTTAGGTACTCATCTTAGCGTCTTGTGTCCTCGGCACATACTTTCAGTTTGAGATTCGAAACTTTGTGTGACATTCATGTCTTCATTTCAATTTAAACGCAAAACGAATGTTAAACTATGATTTATAACATCATCGACACAAACAGTTTACACAAATACATTATATTTTTTATCTCTGCCAAAAGTTATAACAAAATATAAAACGTGAATTACCGTTTTATACGATTTCAGATACAATACGAATACAGAGGAGAATTGGTGAAAAACCTGATCGTACTCGTATGAACGGTTTAATCCTTTTTGTTGCTTCGCGAACGAATCGTCGGTCTCATGGAGCTTTCATTGTTGTATTGTGACTATTGTTTCGACTACGTCCTGTTATTTGTTTTCCTTTAGCCTTCCTTGTAATCGATTCCCATCTATGTGTTTTTTATCTATTTTTCATTTATCGTCCGAATAAGATAGATATTTAAGGAACCACTATCATGTTATATATATATTATATAATGTGATTATGGTCGTTAGTTGGTACTGATCTGATTTTGCTCCGGATAAAATCTGAGGCAATTTTTTTCAAACACCTGCAATTTTAATGATCACGAGCTTTGAAGTTGAAGGTTAATATCGCGAGGTAGCCTATACTTTTAGGTATAATCCGTAAGAATAAACCGTTTCTTTTTTTACAGCACTCAAACGAATTCTACCAATTCTTACCTTACACTTTGCCAACATGCCTCTCAGAATGAAAAAGTTAAAACGAGATCTTATGGAATTAATCCTATTTTTATTAACTTCAAAAAAAGAGGAGGTCCTCAATACGATAGTTTTTTTATATAATAACTGTTATAGTGGGAAAGACTTCGGTAAATAAAAGGTCACGTTGATTAAGCTTGTCTGAGACAATTACCTGAGCACCTCTATTGTTTGTTAATCGTCTGAAATTTAATTATTATATAATATGCATTTTTAAACACATTTTTTATGTATAGTATGTATATATTTAGTATAATATATTTTGTATGTATTTAAAGTTATTATTAACTTTAAAATTAACATCAACCGCAAATTTTCAAGCCACCCCCAGGATTGACTGATAGAGAATGCCGTAAGGCATCAAGTTTGCCCTATTGTACCTTGTATATGTATTAATGAGGTGTAATAAATAAATGTGACAAAATTAAATATTAACATAATATTCGCCAAACTATTTGACTACACGTCAATTTGTTATTCCGGAACACAAAAAATGAGGATGATGAATACCATACCTTTATCAATTTCGCGTGAACATCTCGTTCGCTTAATAAAGAGAATTCTTGAGTGATGATGATTGTGTTCCCGCATCATTCTACAGCCATTTCTTTTTTATCTTGATGAAAGACCGTCTTATGAAACTTTCATTACATTGAAAAATGTGAGCTTTAAGATAATTTTATCGATGAACACTACTTTTTTAATAATATTTATGAATTTTATATAGATCCACATGAACTGATTTATGTACTTAATTATTATATTATTATTATTATTCTTATTTTCTTTCTTAAGAAATCTCGACTCAGATGTAGGCGAATCGGTAGTAATAAGGCCGTTCACGGGCGAATACCAAGTGAACGTCTTAAGTTTGCTAATATATATTTTTTTATAATTGATATATACATATATAATTATTTTTGTAAATCTGAATGAATATTTATGTCTTTGTCTGTCTGTAAAAACTTTCTAACTATTCTACATGTATTTAATATTACTGCTTTCTGTATATTAATATATGTGTTAGCCGACAACCGTATGGATTTTAAAGCGGTGTGCAATTGTGTAGGTATTACTCCAGTTGTTGAGACTACTATCGGTATAATATTTACTGTTTTAAGTCGCCACATTCGAGTGATCTCATCCCTGAGCTCCGTATATTTGGATAATTTTTCAGCTATTGTACTCTGCAAATTGTGTGTATTTGGTATGGCTATGTCTATAATTTGTGCTGTTTTATTATGTTTATCAATTAAAGTAATATCAGGTCTGTTATAATGAATTGTTTTATCTGTAAGAATAGCCCTGTCAAAGTAAAGTTTGTGTGTGGAGTTCTCTAATACAGTTTTTGGTAAATATTTGTAGTAGGGCAAAGGGTCATTATCAATCAATTTATACTGTAACGCTAATTTCTGATGTATGATGTGAGCGACTTGATCGTGTCTGTGCTTATAATCAGTTTGTACGATGGATACACATGCACCTGTTATATGTTGAATGGTTTCTGAGGCCCTATTACACTTTCTACATAAATCTGTTGATATATTTGGAATTTTCATAATGTGTTTTTGATAGTTTCTTGTTTCAATTATTTGGTCCTGTATGGCCACCATAAACCCTTCTGTTTCAGGGAAGATGTCACCTACCCTGAGCCAGGTGTTGGATGCTTTATTATCAACATGTGGTTGCTCAAGATCGTGATAATGTCTTCCATGAAGAGTTTTATTTCTCCACTGATTTATTTTCATTTGTATGTCAACAATTTCCTCGTGTTTTTGCGAGCTTTTACTATTGAGATTCAGTGGTGTTAATTTTCGGTCATTGTGTATTATTGCATTGTGTAGGCTAGATGTATTCTTTTTATTCTGGAAATAAGTTCTTAAATTGGTTAATTGTTTAATGTATAAATTGTAAATATCTATAAAACCCCTTCCCCCTTCTAATCTTGGAAGCGTCATTCTCTGTATGCACGATCTAGGGTGGTGCTTTCTATATTTAGTCATATTAATATGAATAGTTCTTTGAAGTTTCTGTAGATCTGTCTTAGTCCAGCTAATTACTCCAAATGAATATGTGAGCAAAGGTATAGCATAAGTATTTATTGCTTTTACTAAATTTCTAGAATTAAGCTGAGTTTTCAGTATTAAAGTTAACCTGCGGTTAAATTCCTCTGTAAGGCTACTTTTTATTTGATTATGCTCTATATTTTTGGACTGATTATAGCCTAGATATTTATAGACATCGTTTTCCATAAGGGAATTAATTTGTTCGCCGCTTTGTAAATTAAAGTTATGTTGATGATGGTGGCCTGCTTTAAATGAACTTATTTTACATTTATTTATCCCAAATCGCATACAAATGTCATATGAAAAATTTTCAGTGGTATCAGCAAGTTGATTTAAATCACGTTCAGATGAAGCATACAATTTTAGGTCATCCATATACAAAAGATGATTATGAAGTATTTCTTTATTTATAATGGGATTTGTAGTTTTAATATTACTTTTTAACTTATAACCGATATTTATTGAGTTTAATCTATTTGATAATGGATTTAATGCCAGACAGAACCATAATGGACTTAGTGCGTCCCCCTGAAAAATACCTCTTTTAATTTTGATGGGTTCTGTTTCTATTGTTTTATTATTTAAAGTTAATTTTACTCTTGTTTCCCAATTTGTCATAGTATCTTGTAGGAATGAAATTACTAAAGGATGAATTTTGTAAATACCTAATATTTGAAGCAGCCATGAATGTGGGACAGAATCGTATGCCTTCTTATAATCAATAAACATGGTATACAAATCTGTTTTATATTTTTGAACTTGTTTTAAAATAACAGAATCAATAATTAATTGCTCTTTACACCCGTAACTGAATTTGCGACATCCTTTTTGTTGTTCAGTTAATATATTGTTGTCTTCTATGTGTTTATATATTATCTGCGTTAAACAAGATGTAATTATTTTATAAATTGTTTGCAAGCACGTTATCGGTCTATATTTATCAGGATCTGTTAAATTATTATAGTCTTTGGGTACTAGATAAGTTGTTCCTAATGTTATGTAATTGGGCATACTACCTGGGTCCTTAATAAACTGATTTATATATTTGTACAAAAATGAGTGCATGTAAGTAAATTTTTTATACCAAAAGTTGTGAATATAGTCAGACCCTGGTGTTTTCCAGCTATGAAGGTTTTTAATGACATTCTGAAATGTCTCGGATGGAATATCTTGAAATTGCATTTGATTAATATGTAAATTGTTCTCTCTTTCTGTATGAATCCAAGATGCATTTGTATTGTGAGTTACATTGTCTTCCCAAATACTTGACCAAAATGTTTTTAAATCTTCTGACGTTGGATATTGAAAAATTTTGTTACTTTTAGTATTGTCTTTTAACGTTCTATAAAACTGTTTTTCATTTAAAGTAAATTGCTTATTTTGTGTTTTTCTAAGTGTACAATCTTTGTATCTTTTTAATCTACTTGCAGCTACAGATAATTTTTGTTTCAATGTATCTAAAAAATCTGCTAATTCTTGATTTCTATCTTCATGTATCGTATGTATTTTATAATTTTTTAGTATTGCTTCAATATGTATGTTCAAATTTCTATTTCTGTTACCTTTTATATATTGTGTTAAGCGTCCTATTTTAACCCTTAAATCTTTGACTTTGTTTTCTAATCTAATTTGCCATTTCATTTTCATCTTGTTGCGATTTTGATGTAAAGTTTGTGTAGCTAATTTTAAGTTTGAACCATTAAGTTTAGCGCTCGTCCACGCTGAGCAATATATTACAGTTTGAAGAGAATAAAAATCTGTTTCTTCGTTAATTTTTTGTGGCAGAATTTCACTATTAATAAAATTGATTATTTTAAATAGATATTTTGAGGTTTTTTGTTTAGGTATATATATTCGTTCTGTTGGATTAGTGTTCTTAAAAAAATCAAATGCTTCATTAAATGTTTCTTTTATACATATATCTATCTGCTTTGTGTGCTGATTTGTGTTTGTATGACATTCTTTAGGCTGTTCTATTCTGCAATTGAGACTATTGCTTGTATCTAAGTGAGGAAGTAAGCTGTTAGTATGTGTTGATGTATTGTTTTCTTGTGTGTCTACGTTATTGGTAATTTGTATGTCATTTGCTACCTCCTGTTTTATTACTTGAAGTCTTTCGTCTTTAACAAGTTTATTATTTATTATAACACGCCTCTGATCAGCTATTCTTTGTTCTGTTAAGTGATTTAAATGTGGGAATTTATTAATAAAATCTTGGTGTAACTGTGATCTGTAGTTTGTTAAATTTGTCTCTAATTCAGTTATTCTGAAGTATGCCCTTATTATGGTTTCGTTGTATTCCTGAGTCCATTTCATTCGTTTAGTTGGTTGCTGAGGCATACTATTTAAGTTGTTTTGTGATGATTGTTGTGTGTAGTTTTCTGTGTGATGTTGTAATTGATCTTGGGCTTCCTTGTATATTCTATTTATTGTTGCTTGTGGTAGTAATTTACTGCGTATGATTGCCCTTCGCTGATCTCCTATGCGCTGACGGCTAACATTCATATTAGGAAAATTTTCTAGGAATTTAGAATGCAACTTTGGAAGATATGAACTATTGTCTGTTTCCATCTTTGTTAGAATGAGATACGTGCGTATAATGAATTGGTTCATTTCTTTGCTCCATTTTCTACGCTTGTTCAGTGTGTTGGTGGTGGGCCCAGCTTTTTTTGCTAAGTTAGCTTCCTGAGCAACATCCTCCAGCACAATATTACTATTTGATGATAAGATAGATGAAGGTGACAATAAAGATGAAGATGCAGATGAAAATGAATTATGTGATGAATTTGATGAAAATAATGGTACGTTAGACTCTGTATCTGAAATTCCAGCTGTGTTCGCGGGTTTTATACTCTTAACCAACCTGTCAGAGTCTCCACCATCATTTCTACTGCACCCCTCTTCCACTTGGGGTACACCCCGATCTCTTCCACACCGCGGTCTCAAATTATATTTTATAGGAGATTTCTTCATATCTTAATCGGCCCACTACGGGAGCCACGTGTATAGCAAGGGATCTAAATGTCCACTCTAACAGAGCCCGGCATGTTAGAGTAAGGCAAGATACTCTCCGAGGGCGCCAGGTATCGGAGAGGGACCGTTAGCGACTGAGCTCCCCCTCAGCCACGCATCCATGGCACGGTGCCTTCACACATTGGATTGGGTGTCGAGCCATTCGCCAGTAGCCTGCGTCAATGCTACTACTGCCCAGGGTGCACCGGTCTATAAAACAGACACTCGTGGAGGTTGCTCGACAAGCACCCCTTATTATTATTATTATTATTATTATTATTATTATGTAGTTTATAATATATACCTAATATGTTACACTTTTCCATATCCGGAGTATAAGGCGTAATACTAACGAATTAACAAAATTAGCTCGTGAATAGAATGTGTGAATATCAGTGATATTACGATCATGAATAGCTTATCTAATTTACTAGTTTAAACACTTCGAAAGTTCCTCGTATCCTAATAAACACATTGCAATATTTCAGTATGAAACCTAACTCACTCCGACAAAATCTTTCGAATTGTCCGTTCGCGCGTTCACATTATGCACTTGAATAAAATTTCTAAAGCAGTTTTGAAATATTAAAGAGAAGGCGAGCATTTTCAAAGTAAAGCTGGTCCATGTTGAAAATAAATAAAAAAGGGTTTTTTGAAAATCTTTTTGATTTATCCACGTCATAGCTTTACTTAAAATCCACCGCTCCTTACTCTCGGTGACCTAAATAAATAACCTGTTCTTTAAAACGTACTCCGCGTCAGATCCTTACAGCTTCTAATGAAAAATACTTATCGCGCTAAGTCTCTCAAAGCCTGGAACTAATTAGACAAGTTTCGTAGTCCGGGTATTTGCATATCCAGAAGAAATGAAGTCTGTAATTTATATTTTTCCTTAAGGATATTTCTGATACGTTTGAAAGGTAAATCTTTTTAAAGTATTCTGGAAAGATTTAATTGTGGAAAATAATATTAGACGATAAACTTAATGAAAGGGTATACTAGTATTTATTCAAAATTCGATGTTTATAAGCTTAATAGTAGATTGTATTTTATTTCTACTTGTTACATAAGCCAATACTTATTTTTTTAATTGATTATTATTTTCAAGTAAATTAATTTTGTCTTTTAACTACTTTTCTTTGTTATTAATTATTTTTATACTAAGGGTTCAAGATTCAAATAAAACTATATACTACTTAATATTATTTGAAAATTGTACATATATACATATATAACAGTTTTAACTTAATTTTCAAATAATTAATACCTCATAAACAAAAAGCTCTGGTAAAAACACGATGCTTATTACATAAAATGTACCATATTGTATTTCACTTATAACACTATACAATGCCAGCAGTTTTTGTTATAAGGAAACATGTTAAAAATAAGCAATTTCATCACAAAATTCTAGAGTATTTCTCAATTTTCTATGCAAGCTTCCGCAAAGAAAGCTATCAAACTTCCGCATCCTGTTGGCGGATTATTCAGTTTTCTACAGCGTTTGCATTAAACTGCACTATTTTATATAGGTAGGTATAAATCATGAATAAGGTCATAAATCCGTACTATAAACTATATTACTTACATTTTAAATCTTTATATTTTAGTGAAATACGCATTCATTCATCATCCCTTTGCTAGGTACGGATATCCTTCCTGAGCAAGGCAGGGTTTTTGGCCTTAGTTGGTTGATGACGCAAGGTTTTGCATGCATATTCTAAGACTTTAAACGCCGCAATTGCTCTAAATCTCTAATAATTAAAAGTATCTATCCATATCATATGTGTTAATTTATATCTAAAACACATAAAACATCCAAAAATAAAAAGGTGCGTGCCTGGAAAATGAACCTATTACTCCCACATTCAGTCTCCGATTTTAATCACTTAGTTAATTTATTATTACAAATGCTAAATATTAAACATTATCTTCTATAATAATACAACATTATTATATTATTATATTTATAAATGCAAATATTCATATTATCACGCTAAACCACATGTCATATTGAAATTAATCCAATACTTAATGACTGTGCACACGTCTGTAAGCATTGTTTTAAAAAATAATCTTACTTCATAGTAATATTGTAAAGGTGAAAGTTTATTAGAATGAATGTATCTTTTTTACAAAAACTACAGGTCTAGCAAACACTACGATTGAACCAAGACCGAGCAAATACTACGATTAAACAATATCGTAGCAAACACTACCATCGAATCGTATCGTAGCAAATACTACGACTGGACAATGTCGTAGCAAACACTACGATTGAACTATATCGTACCAAATACTACGATTGTACAATATCGTAGCAGACAGTGTGATCGAACCGTATCGTAGCAAATACTACGATTGGACAATATCGTAGCAAACACTATGATCGAATAATATCGTAGCAAATACTACGATGAAATCATACCATCGCAAACACTTAACTTCATCTACTTGCTTACACTTAACTAGTTGTTGCCCGCGATTTGGAACGCGTACAGATATTTTCCCTTTTCTTAATTCTTTACGGGTAAAAAGACATTAAAGCTGTTGTCATATCTGCTCTGTGTTGATTTTTTTTATAAGATCGAAGTAACAAACGAGCATTGGGTCCGTCTGATGATAAATGGCCTATATGTTAAATGCTACCCACGGATATCTGTAGGCATTTTCATGGAAAACAGGGACTCTATCTGAAATTAATCACAGGTTCGTCGCTACTTCCGAAGACTATGATTGTTGCCTCACATAAAACTGAAACAGTAACCACAACCTTCCACCGTAACGCAAGAACTGCTTCATACTAAAAATCGTTGTGACAATGGTACCTCTCCAGTCGTCTCATACTCATAACTTCAAGAATTTCATCAATAGTGAAAATTGGGTATCATGTCTCTTTTATATAACATGACGATTATATAAATTTAGTATTAGGTTTTTGACTTTTCAATAGGATTGTAACTTAATCAATTGTAACTAAGCCCCTCAACGTCTTAACATGCCCCTGACCACATGCACTCTAAAGGAAACAAGCTCGTTGAACATTGTCTGCCGTTAATCATGGCTTTAGTAGCTACGGCTTACAATCCTCAGTTAAGTGTCTCGTGTTCTGCCCTTTACAACCTTCAATGTATCTACTATATGCTTGTATTTATGGATCGTACGTACTTTCTTAGCATCTCTTTGTCTCGTTTTGTCATATTATACATACTATCATAAGAAAATTCTAAAAACTACTCAACCGATTCTAACACTTTCTGGTCTCTTAAAAGCTATTCACTTGTTGTTTCTCACGACTTCGTGTGCACAGGCTATAAAATAAAATAATACTAATTTTTACTCCCTAATTTTAATATTCCACCTTAGAAGTGAAATATCAAAAATAATTTTTAGGGTTCCCTACTCAAAGGGTAAAAATGGAACCCTATAACTAAGATTCCGCTATCCGTCTGTCAGTCTGTCTGTCAACAGGTTGTATCTCATGAACTGTGATAGCTAGACAGTTGAAATTTTTACAGGTGATGTTTTTTGTGTTGCTGCTGTAACAACAAATAAATATAACAGAATATAATAAGTTAATACAATATTTAAGGGGGGCTCTCATACATCAAACGTGTCTTTTTTGCCGTTTTGTATAAATAATGGTCCGGAACCCTTCTAGCGCGAGTCAGATTCGCACTTGGCCGATCTTATTTAGTGCTTGTCTACATCATAAATTGAATCTATTGTTCAAATTTCATGGTTGTAATATTCATAGTTTGGGATATGTAGTGAATAGTACAAAGTCAATATCCCTTTGTACTATGACGATCCACATGGTGGAGCGGTCACCATACCCGTCTGACGCGCAGTGGGTTCCGGGTTCGATCCCCAGCCAGACAGACATCTTAATGATGAAATTAAATTTCTGTTCTGGGTCTGGGTGTTGTATATTCGTCTTTGTATGTCCATGGCATCCACGACACAGGAAAAAATTCTAGTATGGGGCTATGAATGTAGAAAGCGTCTTTTTTTTAGAAAGCGTCCTTTGCTTTTATATTTATTTATTTATTTATTTGATGGTTTTTGCCATGAATAAATACAATAACAAATACATAAAAACTCAATAATACGAGTATATATCTACTCTATCTAGTACAAATTTAAACATGTTTTTATCACATGAACGTTAAAGTATAACGTATATTGTACCAAGTACTTATTCTTGAAAGATAAGTAACTACTACACTGTAGCTACCACAATCGATGATCCAGCTTTTATTAATGTATTTATACATTAAAACATTGAGGTGTTTTATAAAACATATAAAATGTTTCAACAATTTATAAGTTGGAAACTCCTAATAAGGTAAACACAAAGGAACGGTTAATAAAGGCGTTCCTTCATTATCTTCTATCTCGGCTGCCTCATGTCTGCTGGAGAAGAAAAATGCCTCGTAAGCTTCGAACGTATTACGTTTCCATGCTCTGAAAATGTTGAAATTGAATCTAAAATTGAAAAAAAAATAACATATATGGGTAAATACTATGTGTAATATCAGTATTCCACAAATGCTTTACAGTTTCATGTGCAAAATTTGTAAAATTCTGAATACTCGTACAAGCATCCGCTCGAAGTTGAACCACGCGTGATTTTAAACCCTTATCATCTTTTAAGAAATATAATTATGATTAAAAAACTATTTTTTAGTCTGCTTTATTGTCCACGCATACATCAATAAAGTTCTGTGCTTTTAACACTGTTTATTTTTTCAAAAAAATGTTATGGATAACACTCTGACCCTAAAGAATACCTTTCATTTTTATAAACATCAATCATCGTTTATAAAAAAATAACTTAAAATGTATATGATAAATCAACAGATTTAGATATTAACAGATGATAAATTAACTTAATAATTATATGAAAAATTAACAGTTATGATATCGTTTTGCAAGATCGTATCGGGCTTACAAAATAAAAGAAATTGTTGACAAGCTTATTTCCTTTTATTTACTCTTTCGGATCGAGCGTCAGCTGCAGACGACTAGGGTCATTAGGCCAATTCGGAACCTTCGCTAACCGTATTGCCCAATAAGCACGACTTTTCCAATAAACACCAATGACACTGCACGATTTTCCTATTTCGATACTTATGTAGGTATAATACAATATTTAAGGAAAACGTCACATTTTCCTCATTTATTCTTTTGTGTTGAAAAGTTCACCGGTAAACTATTAAACCGGAAAAGGATAATTATTGCATTCTGAATAGTGCGAATATAGTTGATTAGAGCTAAAGCTTTCACATCTATGTTTTTATTTAATTCTCAGGATATTTATCACAATTGTGTGATATCTTATACTTATTTACTTAAGTTATTAACACCGAATACTTCATGATGTTAATCTTTTAAACTATATGCCTAATCGACATAACAAAGGTCAATATGTCGACAACAAGTATATCTACGTTATTGCAAATCATAAATTGGGTCCTCCGTACAGGGAGTCCGATGTTCATGCCACTAGGCATGTCACATAAAGGAAGTAAAAGCCTTTGTGGTTCGACTCTGAAGCCTTCACTAGCACATCTTTTTCTACCTAATGGCGGCAGTGTCAAGCGTTGCTGTAGCTTAATCTGAAGGATGTGCAAAGGAAGGCGTACTTATTCGAGATCTTCTAACTTAATCCTTACGGGTAGCAGCACTTCTGTGGGCACCCACAGGTAAGACTCTGATCTTATATAGGATTGATTATAGATTTCCAAGGACGACAGTGACAGTACAAACAGATGTACTGCATACTCGTTTGCTACTTTCATATTATAAAAAAGCTAATATAGATCAAATCGTACTTTACCAATCTAAATAACATAAATATTCGAAAATACG
>DWTU01000667.1:0-15977 GCA_018251515.1 Cecropterus confusis
AAATGCTCACCGGGAGGAGCCCAAAGAGGGCATCGCGCTCAGAGGACTCCGGTTGTGTTCCGTTGGAGATCCCGGAGACCTCTAGTCAGCGTTGAGGACGGCCACCGGGGGGGTTTTAGTGCGGTAAAAATCGCACATATCCCGGCGTTGCTCCCACGGTGTCGCGTACCTTTTTAAGGTTTCCCCCTCGTTACACAAAAAAAAAAGGATTGATTACCATGATTATGTCCATGGGCGGTCGTATCCACTTACCATCAGGTGGGCTATGCAGCCCACCTGATGGTACTCGTTTGCTACATCCATACTATATAAAGTGTAATCAGAAGTTGTAATCAATCCTAAATACAATAGTCGTACTTAAAGCCGATCATAGATATAAACTCTGAGGGCTAAGTTGGATCGGTTTTATTTAACAGTGTAGGCCAAGAGAGGGAAGCCTCGGTACATTAATCCAAAAATAATTCGTTTGGTTAGAATAGCAAAACGTGAAGAATCACATTAGTTGTCTGTATACCATGCATGTAGTCAACAAGTAGTTACCAAAAGTTTAAGCAATTGTTACATATATTTATGAAATCATATTTGGCACAACATGTCTATTATGTCGATAACTTTTGTCTCATGTCTGCTTATGTGGCACTGGTTTAAAAGGTAATAAATTGAATACGTATTTCTCTTTAAATGCAAAATAGGTTTATTAGGCGTCATTCGCAGCTTCCAGTGTTTGATGGCGAAGCTGATGGCGTAGGATAGTTGCCTGTACATTCCTACTTTCAAAGTCCTAGATCATAGTCATCTCTATGTGAATCGAATTTGTGGGATATTAGTTTCGAATCGTGACAAATACCAATAATTTACAAATTGAAGAAATTTGCTGTCGAATATAAATTTCTATTTTTGGTGTTTCTATTTCCTATCTAAACAAAATAAATATTCACTTGAAATATGTAGATTATAATAACTTAAAAATTGCATTATATATTGTTTAAAATTAAAATCCCAAAGAAAGTTGGCGAACAACTTATATGAAGTAATTTCAAAACCGATGTTTATGAAAGGAATCCTAAATACACTCAACCTTAACGCTTTCACGCTTTTAATGACGGTAGAATACCAAACAAGGTGCGTATTGTTAATTAAGTAGCACGAAATTATCAAAAGGATGTTGTGAATTATGAAAACAGTGCCCTCTCGGTTCCGTTAACCTCAAAGTTAATGAGGAAAGACACTGCAAGCGTCGCTGTAACAATGTCTAATTTATTTTATATTTGGTTTTTATTTAATTTATTCGGTGTGAGAGAAGTGGGCAGGTTTCCGATTGTTGTTACGATACGATAATCTCGGCTTACAGGATGTTTGTGGCGGTTTAATTGGCACGCTGGATGCGTTGAGGTTTTTGCGCCTCCTTTATTACTGGACTCAAGAACAAGAATGACTATCGGGCCAGCAATCGTAACGTCATTGAGAAATTTTGCATGAAAGTAAGTTTTGTAAGGTTGATAAACGCTGAGGTAATGATGCTGTGACCTATTGATAACCTAAGAATCCTTACCTTGATTTATTTGTTAAATTTTTTAACATTAATTAGGTCGTTTAGTTCACCTACTTTAGTTTAGACGGGTCCTTTTTTCTGTTATATGTACCTAATATTAAGCTATGTTTGGTACGTTTCGGGATGTGTTTAATTTGGTTTATTTAAATTTTATTATGTACTTGCTGAGCCCCGCAGTTATACGAGCATTTAAAATTGTAACTTGACATAAAATACACATAGCCGAAATTTTAGACCTTGTACAATTTTAACAAAATAACATTGTTTCAGAGAGGACTGATAGCAACTGAGTTAGCTGCAGTGACGGTGGCTGCCTGCGTGTAGAGCGCCTGCGGATTCTTAGGTTTTATTTTTTTGTACGGAACTCTACTTATATTTTCTAAAAAAAGTAGCCTAAGTTACGCATTATAACATCAGCAACAACAGCTATCTAACAGTCTCGCCACTAAAAATGGGTCCAGTGGTTTCACAGATTATCCAGAACAAACAGACAGACAGACAAAAAAAAATATAATTGATGTTTTGTTATCAGTGTCGTAATACTTCCATATGTATTTGGCAAAAAGTTGTTATTTTGATATTACAAACAGACACTTTAATTTTATTTATATGTATACATATGTGTAAATACTAAAAACTTACAATGTTTTTTTTAATATGGTTCTCAAGAACCTGTAATTATTAATGGCTGAAAAACCTGTAACATATAAATTTTGTCGAAATTACACCATACGACAAAAGGTATGACTGTTAACAGATATTTATTTTCTGAGGTTATTTGTAAAGCTGGAAGGACGGTACAAACGTGGCTTGGACTATCTCACCGAGGTACACTCATTGCATAGTATGTCCAATAAACAAGATCTGTGACGTATTTAAACTCTTAGTTCTGTTTAGTAAAAATTTTAATCTCATACGCTTTTCTTATTTTGTTTATCCTCATTTATTGCTATGTATGGTATATGATTACTATTTTATATCTCCGTCCACCAATCGATACAATTGGCAGGCACAGTCGGGAAGACCTCATATAAAGCCGGAAGTGGACCTACCCATACAATACACGAGACTTATACGATTCAATCGTAGAGGCTCTTATCATAAAAAAATAAAATTATATCGAAATGTGCAATAATTACACAGAGAAAGGCTTTTATAATAGGCATATTTCCTCCATTTGTAATTTTTTAAACATAAAAAAACGCTTTCTACATTCATAGCCCCATACTAGGATTCTCTCCTATGTCATAAGTGCTATGGACACACATAGACGTATACACAAACACCCAGACCCAGAACAGAAATTTAAACTCATCATTCAGATGTCTGTCTGGCCGGGGATCGAAGCCGGGACCCACTGCGTGTCAGACCGGCATAGTGACCACTCCACCTCGTGGGTCGTCAAACATGTACATTATGTGTAAGATGGAGGACTACGTCTAGTCCTCATCCCCCTTAACTCCAAGAGACCTGTTCATGATAGTCAGATAGTTTTCACAGTATTAGTTAATGGGTTAATATTATCACTCTTTTATTTATTATACAAAATAGCCAGTGAGCATGTTGTCCAATTAATGGTAACGGGTCACTGCCACTCACGGACATGTGAAATCAACTCCAGATATGAGTGGGGTCTTACCGGAGGATAGTAATAAATGCGTCGCTCGCTGCCTTATTACTAAGTTGGAATGACTTTAAGTTTAAAAAAGCCCGCAGACCAGCTGAGCTTCACTGAGGACTAATAGATAGTTGGAACACCTTAGATCTCCCTTACTTCGCCTTAGAAATTAGAACAGCGCTTAGTACTTATATCATTAGGCAGAAGTAGAAGTGGTTCTACCACCAATTGTTATTTAAAAATATAGTTTTAAACCATAACAAATAATAATTTCATTTTCAGTACTCTTGGCAACATCGTGAGGCAGAAACAGAGCCTTTGAAAATGGCACCAGTTGCCATAATTAGCAGGAATCATAAATTTTAATGACTACTAAACCAACATTGCCGACGACGGGTCGTATTGCACAAACTGTTTCAGAAACCAACGAAATACATACTTTTATTTTACTGTAAGCATACTTACCTCCATTTATCTGATAGTTAATAAGTTTGTAACGAGTCACAATATCGTAGGATATAATAACGTGATTGTAAGTAAATAATTGATTGCCAAAAATGTTTCGGAAGCAACGTAAACTTATATAATCTTAAGAAAATACCATTAAAGACTATATTTACAATACGAAAGAAATTTAATAAAATGTAATACGAGGACCCACGTGGTGGAGCGGTCACCATACCGGTCTAACACACAGTCGATCCCGGGTTCGATACCCGGCCAGACAGACATCTGAATGATGAGTTTAGATTTCTGTTCTGGATCTGGGTATTTGTGTATCCGTCTATGTGTGTCAATGGTACCCACGACACAGGAGAAAACCCTAGTGTGGGGCTGTGAGTGTAGAAAGAAAGCGTTTAATATTGATAATTTTACTAACTTATTTGTAAGTCTGTTAGGATTTCGCTGAAATTTGGCACACATATAGTTTATGCTTTGGATTAATATATGGAATACTCACTACCGTGGTACTACTCATTGCAATGGTAAGCGTACCAAAGCGGGCGGAGCCGCGGGAATAATCTAGCATGAACATAAATTAATAATAACTTCAATTTCATTACCTCTACAAATTCGTTTCTTAAAATACTATGTTTGTGTTTTAATTTACATTTTTATAGACGAAAATACGTGAGAGGTTTACAATGAATTTCATTTATATAGCACTGATATGGCGTGGAGCGCGAAAAGTTCAATCAACGATCAGCTTCAGAATGAATGTCAATCTTTCTTCTTAAATCCATAAATCCATTAGTGTCCCACGGTGTTGTAATAGAACAAGTAAGTTTCTACCGGGATGTACAACCACCACACCGATTTCTAGCGTGAAGTATATTACATTTCGCTGGAATGGCGTGGTTGCCGGCTCAAAGTCATGTGTGACGACCATCTTAGTGCTAAAGAGAAACAATGCACCTGTGATTGACTTTAAATAGAACCCCTGTTCTACATGCTTATAGCGGTTTATGGGCCTCATTGGCACTTACTATCAAGTGAATTGTTTGATGCATCAATCTTATAAAGAAAAAATAAAATGAACAATAGTTCATAAAGAATACTAATAAGCAGAAATATCCTCATTTGCATACATAATCGCACAATTCAAAAAATAACTCCACTGTGGTTAATGGACCATTTTTTTTATTTTTATCTTCAGTAATTAAAAATATATAAACAAAAAGCATAGTTTTAATTTTAACCTAGAAATCCGGTTAAATTAAAAAATTTGGTTTGTGTTATTATTCTTGTAAAACACCGATCTGCAAACTTTTCTTACAGACTAGTATATAGTAACGGGTACCATTCGTGAATAATCACGTTAAACAAGTAATTATTCATTTCTAATAGGCATACGTCATGAAAAAAAAGTGCTTTGGAATCGAACCCTGGTCCACCAGAGTGAAAGGCACCAAAGCACCAGCCCGTCACCGCTATGTCTCTTGTCAAATTCTAACGTGTAGCGCTTATCAAGTATGGAAACGTGAGGTGGTCTGTGTATTCATTTGTCGCCGTCAATGCTATCCCTGGCTTGTTCGCTCCAAGATCATGTCACGTTAGGTGGGTAAAGGTAAGAGGTCAAGTGAACTACTGAACGTTAGTATAGTGCCAGTGTGTTGGAAGTTGGAAAGTAACTGATAGGATATGAACACTTTAAATTGATGCTAGATGAAAACCCGACTTGGCTCGATTGTAATGTGTCTCATACATAGTCTTTTATAAAATGTAGGTACATATTTTTATACTTATAATCAACTCAAAAGTGTTACACCTTATACTTGGAGCAGAGCAGATACTTATAAAAGCTGCCAGTCCGCTAGACGCCATCACTTATAGTAGCTAGTTTGCAGTTTAATAAAATGGTCCCAGAGCTAGCGACACCCAAATTCAAATTCCGAGCATATTTATACGAACCTACACATGTTCTCATCAGCGTGATACAGAAATACGAGGTAAAATTTTATAACGCCATCTAGTATAAAATATCAAAACTATGTAAGGTAATTAACGTTGCTAGATGGCAGTTGATCGTATTATTACGTGAATCAGCTTTAAAGAATTCAAGATGGCATCTGAGTGGCCAATATGGCGACTATTTTCACCATTAGTATTTCACAAAATATATGTTGTCGACTCGAAATCAATATTTTTTTATGATTTATTATTTAGGTTAGGTTTCAATCAAGTCTACCGTATCCATTGACGGAATTATTTATATAGAAGAGTTGGTGGGGAAGATATCACGTTGTATTTAAAAGCTTTTATTTGTATGTACTTGGTTTTAACATATTTAATAGTTGATACAGTTAAATAAATAGGTGTATTTGTTACCTAAATTTGCTGCTTTTCGTATATTTATTTTTTACACTGTAATTACATTCATTGAAAATTGTCTTGATATCCTCATTTTCATTTGCAAGACAATAAACTAAGTTAGTTAGTTAAAAATTTCATTTCAAGTTCTTTCAAAACTAATTGGGGCAAATCTTTCCTTAAAGGCAGATTAAAGTCACAAGGGCATTCTCTCGTGACAACTTGCTATCTAAGGAGAAGGTCAATTTTGGCGTAATAATAAAATCGGTACCCATACAAACAATACCCATACATACTAATTTGTGCTACATTAGAACCTTAATTCATACGGTTCTCACGCAGGTTGTCTGAATTTCGAATTACGCGGTGACCGTTTACTTTGCCTAACGCATAATCACATACTGTTTGGTGGCAACTGAAGTTAAATGTAGTCGCTATATTTGTATTTTAATTGGCATATTATACTGCTGGTTTCATTGACAGGAATGAAGTTTCGTATTACAGTCGCTTTCGCGTATTCATATCGTTTTTTTCCGTGAAAATCATTGGCATGAAGATTTCTAAGAAAAATCAAATTCAAATGGCATTTTTCCGAAAATTAAGTAACCGTAACTGCTTAGAAAGATGTTCGCATTAGAGAGCTGTGTGGTCAGAAATAACTGTATTAATATATATGTATTTTTAACAAGTATAATATCAGTTCACACGTTAGAGATTAAATTTCCAAATTCCACGTATCTCTGACTTTTGAAATGACCCTTCTCATTCTAACATCCATGCCCAGCAGTGGATCTATATGATACAATGTTAAGTCAAATTAATCGCACAGCACAATATTACAAGGCAATTAAAATTTTATAATAAATATTCCAATACCTTATATGGAAAATCATTATTTACGAGTATACGTAAATGCGGTGAATTTAGCCAAGAATCCAGTTGGTCATAGATTTCCGCCTTCCTCCGTCTCCGTATCCTAAGACACATGACGTGTATAGCTTCAAATAACTCAAGCCTAGCTTCGATCACAGAGCTTAGTACTCAACGGTGTGAACACCATACAAGGCAACACACTCCAAGCACGGTGTGATTTGTGCCGTGAGAGACCATCGGTCTATGGTTATTGAGTGTCATGTTAGCGCGTCACTTGGCGTATGCTAAATAGACGCTTTCTATACTCATAATGCTTTTCATACTCAAAACCTCCGACTAGAATTTCTCCTGTGTTGTGTCTGCCAAGAAAACACACAAATACATATAGAAATACACCCAGACTCAGAACACATCATTAAGATACACGTCTAGCTGGGGATCGATTCCGGAACCCACTGGGTGTCAAACCTAAATGGGGACCACATGCCCCATTTTTTTTGGTAAAATTGAAATACTAGCTTTCATGTAGTCCATTTAATAGTAGGTAAGCACTAAAAGCCGCTCAAGTCATATACATATAATCAATCCGTTAGAGAAATAGTTTACGAAGTGAATTATGACTTCAGAACTAGATCGGTAAATCTTGGGTAAATCTGTTTTACTTTGCTCTCTAAATTATAATTCTTCTACAACCCAAGGGTCTTAAAACATTCGCTTCAAGCGTCCTTCGCTTTATGCTGCAAGCGTCGCGTGGAGTGTAAAAGCAAACAAATGTATGTATCTGATATAATAAGACCACGAAAATTCGCTGCAACTTGTAGCGAAATTTACCAAATATCCAGCCACCCACGGGTTAACTAGTCGAGAATGCTATCAGGCCTTTAGTTTGCTCTATTATAACTTTTATTTATAGAGGTGCAATCAATAAAAAAATAATCTCCCAACGCTGACAAACGTGGTGTCAAGCGAAAGTTTCGTGGCCTATCTGTAAGGTAGAGGTAGGTGCGATTTATGACGAATAGCTTGTATTAGGTATGTCCAAGTACACTATTTTTTTCAAATATAACGATATTTCACACTTTACTTCACATATGTTACGTCAAGTGAAGCGTCACCATCATAGTTATTTAGAATTCATTCAATTCTAAACCCTATAACTCTATGTATTGATACCTCTGAAGTATCGTAGATTCATCAAAATTTTGTAATTTATATACTTAGTCATGATTCCTGCTGGTATGTAATAACCGGCAGTGCTTCGTATAAAGTTGGAATAAATTTATATCATAGATGGTTTGCTACTGAAGATTGAGAACGAGGTGTAACGCTTTATGGCCTAAATCATGTGCTCCCGAGTAGTAAATATTTATAAATATGGCGACTTTTTTCTAAAATGATGTGCGTATTAGAATTTAACTATCCCTACTTTACGACGGAGGAAAACGTTGTGCAGAAACCTAAGAGTTCAATAAAAGATTTCAAAGGTTTATGAAGGCTGCTAGTTCGCATATTGTCAGCGCGGTGGACTAAGACCTAACACTTCCTTAGTCTTAGAGTAGACTTGTGTCCAGCAGAGAAACAATAATGGGGTGACGAAAAAAATGAGCGCAATTTTGTAAGCATTTATAATATAAAGAATAGCAAAGCAATCATGGAACAGCACGGCAAGAAAGCCTATTATATATATCTAGTATATCCCTAGTTAAAATTATCGAGAAAGTCAATCGATGTTATAAGCACATCGAATAAGGTTAACGCGAATTGCTTGCTTAAAAGGGGTGTATACAGAGTAAATAATTATGCTGTCATTCTTAGCATTGAGTTGGAATGCCTTGGCGGTAATTGCTCTGAGGCAAACACCGCTGCGTGCATCGCTGGATATATTCGAAATGTTATCATTTCATGATTGCAATGAATAGTAATTAAAACTCGTAAATACATTGGATAAGACTTGTTTCCGCTAAGGGGCGGGGCGAATAATTGCCTGACGGACAAGGCTTGTTACGTTTAAACGACTTTGCGACGTGGCCTATATGGCTTTATAATTCTTATTATCAGGGTATAAAATTATGTATAGCTGATAAAAAAGAAGGAATAGAATAAGTAATATATTTATCAAAAGTTTTGTTAGTTGTGATTGGCCCCTCAATACCTGTATACCCATTTCTTGCTTTACTTTATGGCCGTTTTGATACACACTTTACTTTTTTTGATACATACTGTTAACTTCTTTTACAAAAAGAAATAACATATGGGCGTAGTAGGTAGGTAGGCAGATCTACATTTTTAAGTATTAAAAAAATTATTACAACTGCAGCGGCATCATTGTTCTACTTATTTCTGTCTTTATGTGAGAATTTTTAGCGTATAAGTATGTGATGTACCTTAATAACTATTCAAACATGTCGCATAATTGGTCCAATACAGTTATTATTTCATAAAATTTAAGAATTAGACTGGTATTTGGCTCCAATAACGAGTAGTCAATCATAGACTGAGATACATATCTGTAGGATGCGTCGAATATCGGCATAATAAACAGTAAGCCTAAAATACGGTAAGCATTAGCAGCATTTCACGGATTATTTGACTTGATTTTTATTTCGTAGCTAAGTTTTTATACGTACTGGAGCTAAGGATGCAAAATAATGATTTCAAATTTCAATTCAATCTTTTATTGCCTGAAAATGGTAGGTACAAATGATCGATGGTAACGGAATAGGTTCGCCAAATACCACCTGTTAAGGCATACAATTTGTAGATACTTAGTATTATAAATTCGTTATTATATTAATTTACAAGATTATTCGCAATTATTATAATGCAATCATTCATTAATTTCATTTTAGTAAAACACATTCCAATTATTAATTACTACATAATATCTAAATAAAGTCAGTGCATAGTCACAATTTTTTTTTTATTATTATTATATGCCTATATCAATATATATATAAATATTTTTAGTTATCATTCATAGACATCATCATGTCATTTAGTTACAATAATCATTATTACTAACTATTGTCATCAAGAATATCTTTAAGAGAGTAATCTTTTGATCGTAGTCTTTTGATCGTAATCGTTTGATTGCGATCGGCAAAGCTATAGTATACCTATGGTATATACTATAGCAATAGCAATAGTACAGCTTCGACGACCCGCGTGGCGGAGCGGTCATCATACGGGTCCGACACGCAGTGAGTCCCGGGTTCGATCCCCAGCCACACAGATGTCTGAATGATGAGTTTAGATTTTTGTTCGGATCTGGGTGTTCGTGTTTTCGTCTTTGTGTGTCCATGGCACCCACGATACAGGAGAACTGTGGGGCTATGAGTGTAGAAAGCGTTTATGTTTATACATTACCAAAGCGACTTTGACATCGCACACGACTTCAATACCTCGCATCTCTGGTGGAAATCCACCCAACATTTTCATCATCCAATGTAGTATACATCACTCAAGGCAATTTAGTACATACGTCATTTGGAATAGTGCTGCTGAAATATGATCTGTATATTTATAATAACAGCATTTTAATGACTTTAACACATAGTAGGGAAAAGATTTAGCTTCGGAATAATGGATATTTTGCCTATGTCAACTAAATCTATGTGTGTGTAAATCTAAAGTTTGTATAGCTTCAGTATGTATTCTTGTAAAATCCCTAGGTACATTTGCAATAAAAAACAATATTGGCAACTTTTTATGTTTTAGAAAAAAATAAACTTAATAATAAAAAAATAGTTTGAAAATTTTATATAAATCCATTTGAAATATATAAGAAAAATAATAATAATTTTACGTTTCCTTGGACCATAAAGTAAAATATTTAAAACAAAAACAAACAAAGTAAAACATTTTATCTAACACCTTTGATATATATTTTGTTAACAATAAACGAAACGTTCTTGAAGTAGCAACATGACTTATTACTTATATTAACCAAACCTACCTTTACACTTTATAATTAATTAAATCATATTTATACACTTATTTCCCAAGTAATATTCCACCAAATAGTATGCAACTATATTTGGCTACTTACGGAGTATTTGCTGACCGTAATTATAATGGAGCTGTGTTGACAGAGTGATAGCGATGACGGACGAACCGTGAGAAGAGGCACCGGTTGGAATTCGCTAAATTCCTTGTAACTTTATAGCTTTGTTGAAAATATTGTTTGTAAAAAATAACCGTAATTGAGTACTTACGACGTTATTGAGTTAATAAGAGTTTTTCTGATATAGAAGCTAAAATGCGTGTATCCTGATGTGATCATGATCATTATTACAAAATGTCAGTCATTTTGAAGAAGTTGTTTTTGCAGTACAGAAGAGAGGGAAGTAACAGTCCACTGATTGTAAGTCACCACTACCATAGACATGTGTAATCAACCCCAAAGATATCTGTAACTTTAGAGTCTTACCTAACGGGGATTATAGATGCTTTCCTACCCTTGAGAACTTAGTTGGAACGCCTGAAGTATATATAAGTTGGAACGTCTCCCTTATACCATTCATACAAAAATACAGCTTCGCTTAACATTTTTATTACAAGGCAGAAGTAGCGGTGATGGTGGCGGCTGTAATGTTTCCATAGCCGAACCAAGAAAGGTTTTACTTAGCCTTAAAAATACAGAAGAACGCACAAGAGTTACGCAAACTACTTTGGATCTTTGGACATTTATCCAATCAAATATTTAATAATATGTTGATTTCATCATCCCCTAAAATAATTTTACTCGAAAAACCAAAATTGGTTCCTACCCCACTAGTAAACGAAACATCTCAAAATTCTCGCTATAATAATAATTATGAATAGAGAATGTGGTTCGATACAGTGACCCTTTATGGCGACGATTCATTCCATATCCTCTATCGATTTGTATTAAATAGTTTGTTGGCACGTATTAATTTCTATTTTTAGTTCCATTCGAATTGGTTTTGGGAATATATTTATCACAATCACAATGCTAGATTAGGGTGTAGTTATAATTTATTGCTTCTGTACGGTAAAATTATTATACTAATTATGCAGTAGATATGCAAGTTATTAACTAAAAATAAAAAGGTATGAGTTATAAATTCTGAAATATTGATAAACGAAGCGTCATTTCAAATTAGGACCCGATCGCAGTCTGAAAAGTTGATCGGATTTTCCCGCGTACTATAAGCCTATATTTGCGTATGCAGATTTTAAAATAAACCTAGCGATAGGTTTAGCGAGTAAAGGGTAACTATTGGTAAAAACTACAGTCTACAATTTATTTCTAATTGAAACGTTACTAAAAATTACTATAATGCACATTTAGTCAAACGTCGCATGAAATCGTAACAAATCATTCTTAAAAATTCAGACGAAGGTAAAAAAATATTACAGAAAAATATTTTGACAAAAGATTTGTGACAAAAGTTAATAATAGATGAGATTAAACGAATTAATGTTAGCTTTAGAAAAATCAGAACGTCGACAAAGCGCAAAGGACCCCCGCTACTAAGACGCAAAATCAAAAATGATGGCTCTGTCCCCCATCATAACTCAGCTATGATCCTCCTCGTCCATATTCGACGATACTCCGACAATGGATCGGACAACACAGTTGAGCGCCACAAATGCCGTAGGCGGTTATAAATCATTGACATAGCGGAAGTGCGTGGCCGGCGCGCGGTGTCGGAGCGGCAATAACGGTTGCTCGTCTCCCGGCATTTTCAGCTATAGATAAATTAAATGCCAGCACATCCCGATGGGACCGGCGCAGGAGCGCGCTAGGAATGTCCAAATAAATTTTTTGATAATCGCACCGGAAGCCACGACTATTCCGTGACACTGCCCCCGTTCCGTCTTACGCCTCGGTCATTGTTTTTCTCGGCCGGCATTTCGGGAATTTCGAGCGACTATCCAAACCGACGTACGGGGTGCGCGGCGCTTTGAATCGATTAGATCGGAGCCGATAACTTGAGCCTAATAGGTCAGTTTTGTGTCGGAATTAATCAACCGTCAAAGGGCTGAATGTGATCCAGCGCCAAACGGTGCGGGTGCGTCGTATATCTCACTAATTAATGGATTCGCTAGAAACCTTTCAGTCACAAAGGATACCGCTCGAAAAATAATCTTCGGCTTTTAAGTTTTAAGTTCACGCGCAGTCGTTCCGACACACATGTCACATCGGAAACGCTTTGTAAAGTCCACGGTGGCACAATTGGTGCGTGCGCGTTCAGTATAAAGCAATATTAATATTCCCGCAACCATAAACAAGTAGTCGACGATGATAATTCAAACGCATAAAACAATGTGTTATCTACGATCGGCAAGCAGCCCCCGGAGAGTTTAGTGTGAAATGTGTTCTCAGAGACACCGTTTAGTAGCGTAATGCGCGTGACTGTCGTACAAATTATGCATTTTGGAGACAAGTCGATTTTATTGCCGCGGAAGTGACGTCAATAAAGCACTGTACAGTACGTTTAATGTTCGAGTCGTATAACTTCCGATCGGATCCTTTCACGAAACGAATCGCTTTGGCACGGAATGTAAGACATGAACGTAACCAAACGAGAATTGAAAAATAAAGCCAATACCTTTATTATCGGCTTCGTATTGAACGTCTTTAGGGTTATTCAAAATTGGATGTTAATGATAAGGTGGCTCGTTAGTTATGATGGAGGCTCATATAACTTTTACAGATAAAAATTACTTGGATTTCGAAATTACTTAGATTCTCTTTATATTTAAAGAAGTTCCAGATTCATATGTTACGTTGTTCATAATATTATATACCTAGTTATATTAAATTCCAATTTCATCAATTTTAATTTAAAGATATAGTTTTATCCTTATTTTATTATTTGAGAATTGAAAACTTGTTGCTCTTGCTCCACTTTGGTTAATGGCCTTTTAATGTTTATTATTTTAACTTCATTCATTAGAAAGGTAAAACCAAAGGCCCTGTTTAATTTTTACTTGGCTCTCGTGTAACATTAGCGGTTTTGTGTCGTCTTTTGATTCATGCAAAGCAGAAATATCGCTGTCTCATTTTTTTAATTGATAAATCCAATTACTAACACGGTATGCACAGAGCCATTACGCTTTCAATGCGTAAAAATACGCTGAGTCTATTCGGGGCGCGAATCCCAGTGGATTTAAGTCCAGGCGTGTTACGGGATCAGACAAACAATTCGACGTTCATCTCGTAGAATATGGACGCGAGTTAGCAGCTAGTTCAGCTGCGTGGCCTCTGAGGAATTTACGGCAAACGAAATAATACATAGGCAAATTTAGCGCCTGTCGATAAACTTTTTATCCGATTGCTCCAGAAGGCGGGTAATGTTTTTTGACCGTATGTATGTATGTTTGTGCGTGCTTATGTCCATTTCTTTGGCTTTATTACATATCATTAGAATCGTATCAGTTTGCAGAGTGACATAGATTTTATATTTATTTTAAAATGGCGCCTATAAATAGGAGAGAATGGAGGAAGGGGCGAATTTTTTAATATCACGACAATATGAAAATGTAATGAAAGGTAGTAAATACTTTAATTGACACTATTTTGGCAAAGCTTAGAAAAGAGAGAAAAAAATAACAAAAACTAAGACCGACTTCCATGCCACAAAAAAAGTAAAAAACAATTTAAAAATATATTGGTTTAGTACATACTCAGCACGAGTACATAGTACATAGTGCCGAAGTCGGCGCTTATCATATTTATCTGGATCACGACGATGAAACTATAACCTACGAGTGTATAAGTACCGACTTCAGAACTATGTGTTATATACTTACTGTTTGAACGTACTGTATGTACCATTTCTTATTTTTTGTTAAAAAAGGATGCTTTTCAGTGATGTATACTTATATTTGTATTAATATTATAAACTAATTGCCTTGTAAATATAAATATACAAAATATAAATATAAATATACAAAATAAGACAATATAAAATTCAACATGAATAAAAACGTTAAACCAACCTTTTATGTGTAACGTTTTATCTAAACCTAAGCCTAAGCCAAAACTTATAACATAAATTGTATTGAGGTTACTAGAGGATAGTTTTATATTTTCTATTATGTTCCAACCTAACCAATTCCATTCTATATATTATAATACGTTAAAGCTCATCCTAATCTTACACCATAACATTAGCAGTAGGTACTTCTGCATCGTCGCAGTAAAGGAAAGTTAAATTTTCAACAATTTAAGCAAGCTGTATACCTACATTATTAGGGTTGAAAAGTTGAAGATCAAATTTTAATACTATGTCTCTGACCAATAAACTTATTATATATACGTAAGATCTAAGTAGCTAACACCTGTAGTTTTAAGTATGCAGTACCACTGCATGTAAGCCGAGGAGTCGAAAGTATTTTTTTTCAGTCTCTGCTTAAAAATCCTATTATATATTCTTAAGCATAAAATAGATATATATGGATTTATATAACTCCTATGGCTTTGGCTTGCAGTACGATGCATCATGAGGGTTGAGGAGTTGGAGGTAATTTTTCTTATTTTCTATCTTTGCTTGGTAATCTTATTACATACCTAATGTTCATTCAAAGTTTCATGAGAATCGGGCTGGTAGAAACTAAGTTATCACAAATTATCTAAAAAACAGGGGGAGTGATGTTAGTTTCCATTCCATAACCAAAGTGTTTGTGTTGTTCAAGAAGGAAATTTGCATAATGCAATTTTCCATTAAATGTAAGAAAAAAATGAAATCGGTCCAGAAACACCTAAGTTATTCAAGATTATAAGAAATCGTGTTTTTCCAATTTTCTGGTAAAACCGCTGATCTTTTTCAATTTCCATAAAATGACAACCGCTGTGATAATAACTGCATATAATGTCGTTTGAATCGTGGTAATCGATGACCGCATCGCCTGAATATAGGTACATAAAAAAACATGTCTGAGGTGTCACATGTGGGACACCCGATTGGGACGAAGTTCCTTTCGTTTTGAAATAATATATAGGAGGTATAATTAAATAAATTAACAATATTAGGTATTAAATAATAAATGAAACATGTGAAGGAATGATAATAAAATTGTAATCAATGTTTTTTAAAAGTTGAATTATATGAAACATTTTCACAATCCATTGTTTATTTTTTAAGATATTAA
>DWTU01000668.1:0-15976 GCA_018251515.1 Cecropterus confusis
GATTAGGATGGTCGCCTCATATATATGTGACCCGGCAACCACACCCTCACAACGAAACGCACAAATTGCTTCACTACACTGCACGAACTACACTGGTTCTACCACCTGGAATTATATTCTCTATGTGAAATTTAAAAGCAAATATCTGCTATTTTGTAACAAATATTCTATTTGCTTTAGTGCCTTATTAACCTGTCGAGTGCAAATAGTATGTTCCGCGGGATTGCCACGGTAATATAAGTAGCGTTCAGACTCTTCTCCACTGTAGCGTATTGTGAATTTGTTGGAACATTATATTTAAATGTTTCTTGTACATATTTTTTAACACTAAAACATATATTATTTTATTTCATTACTTCTTAAATACATAATTTTATAAAATTATATTATAAAAATAAAAATTATTTACAAAATATACATACAAAAAGAATAATAATGCACGTAATATATATAAAACATGGGAAAAATGCATTCTGTGAGTCATCGGTGTGGTCACTCGTAAATTCTTCACATTCTCTATAGTCCCTACCACCGTTTTACGTTTTGTTAACGAAAGCACCTCCTCTCTTTGTGACCACGAACCCGTGGTTTTACCTTTTATCAGCGCTAAAGGACCATCACAGGCAAGTATTTGAATAACATCCGAAAATTCCGTAAGCACCTTGGATTACGATACATTTTCGCATTTTTGTCCCGAATTTACTCAACGCAATCTTTACAAACACATTCCTACCGCTGAAATAAAAAATTCAACATTTTTTAATTAATGGAAAAAGATGCCTACCTTTATTTTTTGAAGACATCTGCTAATTATTACTTATAATGGTTAGGGATATATCTTTGATCTAGCGGAAAAACCATACTTAAGGTAAAATAATTGAGATAAAGGGTATGCTAACAATTTCTTAAGATAAAATTATTATTTATTGTTGCACCATCAATAAATTCTGTTTTCTTCGTTATACAAGATCGCCACAAAAATCTTCATTGATTTTTAAGTGGAAAATTTTGGAAGCGAAAATTAAACGGTTAATGCTTATCTAATTTCTGATCGTTAACAGGATACCGAATTAGTAGTTGTACAACGCTAATTAACTCGACAAAAAGCCTTTAATCGAAAACAAACAAGATATCTCTTTATAGGACTTTTAAATATTATATACTTTAATAGTAGACTCTTTTATATGATAAGATTGAAGTAGCATATGAGCTTGCAATCTACCTGACGATAAGTGGTCTCTGAAACCTGTGGACATCTGTAGCCATCTTTTTAGAGAACAGGGGTTCCAGGAAATTTCCAATTACCGTCATATGTATACAAATTATCGCTAAATATAATTGTGTAAATGAAATGGAAGACTCGCCCGTTGAACGAATGTTTTCGAGCTTTTCCATGCCAGCAAAGTTAGTTCTGTTCCCATTTTCCACGTCATTGAAGTTGCAGACGGCCGGTAAATAATGTATGAGGCTATTTGTAGGCATCTGCGACACAAAACCAATATCTGCCTACAGTAGCACAATACGCATGAACATATCGACGATTTATATGTAGAGAATCTGGAAGCCAAATTTTTTTTTGGTAAAAATAGCCCTTGCGGATATTCCGGACTGTTTGCCGGTTTATGTTTCCTTTCCAGTTCAATGACAATTGGCGCCCAACGCGGGGCAATGTTTTACTTAGTAAATAACGTAAATATTCATTCCCGGAATACCTCCGTGAGATGACGAACTTTAAAACTTGACTATTACGAGTATTAGATACTTTTCTTAATAATCAAAACAAGACTTAGCTCCAGCAAAATGTGGTAACTAATATTTATACAGCGCCGTCCGATAATATTTAGATTTGTGTGCGATGGTAATGACGCAAGGTAAGCTGTATTTGCTTTCAAATTAGTATTGATTCTCTTATTTGTACTGGATATTTATCGACATATCAGCGTCTAGTCGATTAAACATAAAGGCACGATCCAATTTTTATTTATTTTATTGAACTGATGGGAAACAAACAATTCGCGCCAACTACAGAAAATTATTTATAGTTTCATCTGATTTTTTTTACCTTAATAAGGAATGATTTAATGGTTATAACTTTTCACTTTTTTATTTTACTCTGCGGAATAGCATCATTATCTATATTGGGTTAGTTAGAACATCAAATGGCCGTGATTGGATATGGTACTAAAACTCAAACCCCTTTGATAAGTATAATTTCGTTCTCATCGATTCGATCTTACATATATAATTATGGATTATATAAGTAATTCTACTAAATACTAAAAACAAAATCCTGCAATTTCAATCAAGAACATAAGTCTGTGTTAAATCTCTTAGGGGTGCGTGAGGTCCGTTACAGAAACGTCGTTTTTGACATTAAGTTTAAACTTTTTGTGTAAGCCATGTTAAACCGCACTTCACGAACAAATGGAACTACTTGTTTTGGGAGATGTAGTTGTGGAAATATAATATTTTTTTCCGAATTTTATAAAATAGTTGTTCCTTTTCATGACAGAAGCAATAGTATTTTAATGATTATTGGCCACATTTTTTAAAGTAGTGGGCCATTTGTGGTTCAACTTTTAAGCCATCAACACCACACTAATTTCTGCCCAATGATAGTTTTTTTTTTTTTTTATCAGATTGTAGAAGCAAACGAGTATGCAGTCCGTCTGATGGAATGTGGTTATAGCCGCCCATGGACATCTCTAAGCAACTTCGTATAGGATAGGGGTTTTATCTGGTATCGATCACAGATGCGTTGGTACTCCCGAGGCCTGAAATGGTCTCCTAATATATAAGTGAGCCAACAACCACCCCCTACCATCGAAACGCAAGAACTGCTTCACGCTAGAAATAGATGTGGCGGCTGTACCTCTGTGGTCGCACTACACTGGTTCTACCACCTTACTAAGTGGTGTTAAGTGCTGGTATGTACTGGGTCTTGAAGGATGTAGATGGAACACAAAATTATCCTAGGCATTTCCATTTATTCCTCGAAGACAGGTAAACATCTGTGGCCGACTTCAAGTGGAAATCTAATCTTACCTGGGGTTAATCACAGCTGTACATGGGCGGCTGTCTGAACTTACAACAGAAAGTTGAAATTTTCAAAATAAGACGTTCTACGTTTTGTTAAAGCCATATTTTCAGTAATATCCTAATTTTCCATCCCAATAATTCCCGTTAAAGTCTTTTCAAATTTTTTGGTCGTTCAAATGTCAAAGATATATTTTTGTCGGTTATACGGTTGGATAGAAAGAATCTATTTTTTTAAATCATACTGACATAAAAAAAAAATCTTTTAACGATGGAAAGAAAACTTAAAATAGTAAAAGTAGTCTGACAAACCTACGTACTCGAAAAAAGTGTAAGAAACTAATTTTGTTTGATGTACATTATTTGTACCTGAGTGTACTTGATATATTAATTATTAAAAGTATGTGTTCTATGTACACGCTGAATATATTTTCTGTGTTATATTTAACAGAAAAATATGTATTTCCTTTCAACAAATTGTTTCAACTGTTTGCTTTAGTACTTTATTAACCTGTCAAATGCAAATACTAGTCCGCGAGACTGCCGCGGTAATACAAGTAGCATTCAGACTCTTCTTTACTAAAAAGTAATAATTTGTTGGAACATTTTATTTAAATGTTTCTTGCATATAAATCATACAAAACATAGTAAAGATGCATTCTATGACTCACTGGCAAATTCTTCACATTCTCTGTAACCGCTACAACACGTGTTTTTTTTACGGAAATATTCCCATTGAAACCACTAATCTGCAGCGTAAAAGACCCATGACGGACTGTTATTTAAATAACATCCGAAAACTCCATAAGCTCACATAACGACACATTTACGCATTTTTTCCCAAATTTACTCAACGCAATCTTTACAAACACAAAATTCCAACCAATGAAATAAACTAATCTATATTTTTAATGAATGGAAAAAGAAGCCCACCTTTATCTTTTAAGGCATCTGCCAATAATTACTTGTAATGGTAAGGAATATATCTTTGATCTAACGGAAGACCTTTACTAAAGGCAAACTAATTGAAATAAAAGGTATGCTACCAATTTCTTCAGATAAAATTATCATTCGTCATCAGTATCATCATTAAATTCTGTTATCTTTGTTAAACAAGATCGCCACAAAACATCTTCATTGACGTTTAAGTGGAAAATTTTGGAAGAGAAAATTAAACGGTTCATGCTTATCTAATTCCTGATCGTTAATTGGACATCCAATTAGCTGTCAGCTTTACAACAGTAATTGACTCGACAAAAAGCACTTGGTGGACCGAATTCAAACAAAAATATCTCTTTTAAGGGGTTTTAAATATTTTGATAGTAGATATTTTTTATATCATAAGATTTCAGTAGCAAATGAGTTGTAGTCCACCTGATGTTACGTGGTTACCGAAGCCTATGGACATCTGTATCCAACCTCTTATAGGACAAGGTTTCTACCTTTATTCTAAAGACTAAGATGGTCACCTCATATTTCAGACAGCTGACAAAGCTATGAAATTTGAACAATTGGTTCATTTTATGATGTAAACAGCCACTAAAACGGTTTTGGGTTATTTAATCCTTAAAGGGGTTAAATGCGTATTATACTTGCGAATACAATATCTGTGGCTATAGTTAGTTTCTCAACAAATATGTTGTTACAATAAAATTTATTTCTTCAAACTATAACACATTTCTAACCAGAAAGAATACCATAAGACTATTCGAACCACGAAAACTTACAAAAACTACCGTCATATGTATACAAATTAGCGCTAAGCAGAATTATGTTAATCAAATGGAAGACTATATCCTCGTCCGTTGTACGAGTGTCTTCGAGCTCCTCATGCCAAAGTTAGTTTTGTTCCCATTTTCCACGCCATTGAAGTTGCAGACGGCCGGTAAATAATGTATGAGGCTATTTGTAGGCATCTGCGACACAAACCAATATCTGCCTAAAATAGCACAATACGCACGAACATATCGACATCTTACGAGTATAAGCAGAGAATCTGAGCTGAAAGCCGAAATTCTTTTTCGTAAATACATCCTTTCCGCATATTCTGGACTATTTTCCGGTGTATGTTTCTCTTTTCAGTTCCAGTTCCAATGACAATTGACGCCCAACGTGGGCCAACATTTTTTTTAGTAAATATACTTCCCTAGAACACCTACGTGCGATGGTGAACCTTAAGACTTGAGTATTACTTGTATTTAGATACTTGCTTATTAATTAATGTATCACTCAGCTCTAGCACACGTGATCGTATGTCGTAGTAGTAACTGATATTAATGCGCCGTTCGATAATTTAGATTTGTGTGTGATGGTAATGACGCAAGGTAAGTCGTGTTTGCCTTCAACTTAGTATTGATTCTCTTATTTGTATTGGATATTTATCAACATATCGGCGTCTAACCGATTAAATAGGGAAACACGTAGTAATTTTATTTATCTGTTTGTAAAACAAACAATTCACATTAAATACAAAACATAGTTCACAGTGGAGTTTCATTTTTTTACGTTAAGACGAGTTGGTTCATAGTTCATAACTTTTCACTTTGGTTTATATTTCCTGTGGGGATAATAGCTTTCTCCTTTTTGGGTTTATTAGAACATCATAGGGTATTGATTTGATATACTAAGAAACATATCTCTTCCAAAAGTGTAATGTCGCTTGTGATCTTACAAGTACCTATCACGGGTCATATAAAAGAAAAGGAAAAATTTCGAATTCCTGCTAAACTACTCGTGAACAATAAGGAATATAAACCTGTGTAAAGTCTCACAAAGATACCTGAGGCCAATTAATGGTACGTAGTTGTTGAGGACTACAATTACTATTAAAACACACTTCTCAGGCAAATTGAACTACTTATAGGATTGTGATATGTTATTCTGTATTCTATAAATATTTGTTCCTTATTATAATAGCAACAATTATATATAAATTCTTGATCTCATGTTTAAAGAAGGTGGCCTCCGAAGCCTCCACCATCATCACACCAATTTCTACCCAATAATAATACTATTAACCGCTGTTGTGCTCTGGTTCTGGTAAGGAACACATAATTATTACAGGCATTTCAGCTCAGTCCTCGGGATCAGTTATATGTGTGACTGATCTCAGATGGGACTCAAATAGTACCTGGGGTTATTACAGGTGTACATAAAATCAGTTATAACTTACCATCAGGTGCACTGCATGCTGATTTGTTACTTTCATGTTAACTGATGATAATGATTGCATAACATTGGTCATGTAATCATCATCATCGTCAATAAACATGGACATTTAATCAACTCCAAAGACAGCTCATTGTTCTCTCGGGAATTAAGATGGATCCCCTTATCGCTCTAGCGAATGAATGTCGATGAGAAAAGTATATTAGCCTTAAAAGTATATCGTCTGATGTTAGTCCCGAGTGCTTCAGAATAGTACAACTTTTTGTCTTTATAACAATGTCGTAAAAGGTCAATAGGATATCTATAAGGAAATCCAAAAACAAAATAGTAACATCTAATAACAACGAAACAACATGAAGTTACAACATCAAGTTATATCTTTTAATAAGACAATCTATATCTTATTGAGAACTTTTCATTGAGATAAGGTCCGAATAAGTTTCTGAATTAATAAAAGTAAGTTAAATTTTCATATTTTACTGGCTAATAAAAATTTAACCAGGAAAAGAATAAAAACCATAACTCCAGTAAACCTCTGAAAAACTTCCCGGGGTCACTCGACTTATAGTTTATTAGTACTGAATACACTGTTCTGGAAATCCAAAAAGAAATGAAAAAAATAGCGAAAAGTCGCATTGTAAGCTTGAATTTTACTGTTTTTATTAGCTCTTATAGCCGTAATGTTAAGCTCGAGATTAAAAATATGGTTAACGGGGTCATTCTTGTTTTAAGGAATGAAAAACAGAATAAAACTAGCGTTCAATTGTAAAAGTGGAACTGTTTTCACTTTTTATCGAATCTATTTAAAATTTAATAATCTGTACCTACATTTGTATGATATAAATAACGTTCTCTACATTCGTAACGCCACACTTGGATTTTTTCTATGTTGTGGGTGATAGAACACAACGATCTATACACAAACTCCCACCCAGAACAGAATACTAAATTTATCGTTTCGATATCTATCCGGCCAGGGATCGAACCCGGAACCATGCTAGACCGGAGTGATCAGCGCTACGTATTGCGGGTGGTCAAATAGTGTGTTTATAAAACGAAGTATATCTAATTTCTTTATTACTTTCGCAAGCATAACAATCAATGGTATTAAATTTTTGCTCTTAAATTCTTACAGGGGTTCCCGATTTGATCCACGTTTATGGAGATGTTTTAATGATCCATATACATTATGCTCGGTCTTTTGCGTGAAGGTAAAATAATATAGACAATATTAATTTACTTAAACATCCCAGTCAAAACATATTTTTTGATGATAAAAAATTCAAATATTTATTGGAAACATTACAAATATTATTCATCGCCAGCAAGCGCTGAAACGCAAGAACTGCTTCATGCTAAAAGAAGATGTGTCGGTGGTAACACCCTGATGGAACCATACTCATTCTATCTAGTATTATTGATTTACAAAATATTCATATAACAACTAAATAAGTCCACAAACAACAAAGCTTAATATAGTCGAAGGCTTGAAGGTGGTAGAACTCTTTGTGGTTCGACTCCGGAAGCTACACCGCCACACGTATTTCTGCCTAATAATACCAGTGTAATGCACTGCTGTGTTCTGTTCTGAAGGTGTGGTAAGGGAGTTCACTTTTTCAAGGCATTCTATCTTAGACTACAGGTGTAGCAACGCATCTGTGGCTAATCTTAGGCGAGACTGTGATCTTACCTAGGGTTGATTTCAAATATCCATGGGCGACAGTAGCCACATACCATCAGGTGGCTGCATGCTCGTTTGCTACTTCCATGCTATAAAAAAAATCTTGCAATATTTTAAACATAATACTCGTTCTTTACACGTTTGGCTCTAATAACACATGACAAACTTCTTACATTACAACTAGCTATTCCACGCGGTTGCCCGCTTTAGATAAAATCAATTAATTAAAATGAAATAAAACCAAAAGGTTACCTCAAATTAGGAACCATAAATGTATTTTCGTTTCTATAAATTATTGCAAACAACCAGATAGATTCAGAATTTTGAATTTGCATAATTTAATATTATTACTTATTTTTTGCAGCGTAGCATTTCAGAGTAGATCATGGCCCCTGGAGGCAAGTTCTGGGGGTGGCGAAATCTACTTTTTTGTATTGTATAACCAGTATTTATTTTAGCTTTGAAATTCTTTGAAATTCATCTTGCACGCCCGAGCGGCATATTTATCGGGCGACAAGATATTTGAATTTGACGACCATTTTTTTGGTCGTTAAGTTGCAGGAAAGCAGATGCCAAAGACAATGTTTAGTTCAACTAAAATTCCTAAATGAGTGGTGACAAATTGAACTTCAGCCCTGGGCATTAACCCAAGCTACCTCTCTTCCTAGTCCTCCAATTATTTTTTTTGCAAAATATGCGATGTACACACTCCCAAAACTGTTATTTTTATTAAATACTAGCTGAAGTGCCCGTGCTTCGCTACGTGACAAAAAATATTGGCTTTAGGTACTCGCTAACCGATACAGGTACATGAAAAAAGATATGGGCCTTCCGGGTAGAAATTTGTTAGTCTCGTATATGCCACCAAAACTTTGCTATTTTTTGGCGTTCTGTTTTTATTGAAAATGTACATATAAAAGTCTGAAACCAAAGCGAAAAAATTCGAAATCAAAAGTAGCCTATAGACTAACCAGTTATAAAGGTTATTAAATTTTGCATGAATGTACATGCAAAATTTCATGTAAATCGTACCAGTGGTTCCTGCGTGATGGAGTAACATACAGACACAAACACACACAATCTCATTTTTATATGTTGGTATGGATATGTATCGATACAAATACTATGTTTCCAGTATTACGTTCAATAAAACACGTTTAACGCGACCTGAAAAGATTTTCAGTTGAGTAGTTACGGCAATATTCGCGAATCGAAAACATGGCTGTGGATTGCTGAAAATCGCCTGAAATGTGCAATCCCACTCAGGCTTCGGGTTTCCCACTTCCGCTTCAGTGGAGTCGTCTCGCCTTACTATTTCGCCTTATTTTTAACTTTTATTGCTATTCACTTGTTGGTTCCTATTACAGTGAATACAAGTTAATAATTGAAGCGTGGTTTGTCACAAATTTTGTTCATCTGTTATACAAAAGTCTAGTAAAGTATTTTTTACTCGAATTCGTCAGAAGGAGGTTAATGTTTTTCGAGCGTGTGTATGTATACATGTATGTTTGTTTTTATTCATGTCCATTTCTTTGTCACGTGCTACAGCCCAAACGGCTTGACATTGTATCGTATGATATATCATTAGAATCATCTCCGTTTTATGATATAGACTATATAATTTTTCAAAAAGTGTGCCTGCAAATAGGGAGAAAAGGGAAGGAGGGACGACTTTTCTATTATCACGACAATATACATATATCTATACATATATATATATATAGGTATCAAGCTAGTTAATAGACCATTCTAAAAATATATACATTATAAATACTTTCACTAAACTATTTTGACCAAAACTCATTATAAACAAAAAACTCGTTTTAAGCTGCCGAATTTTTTGTTTTAAAATTTTTAACAATGTTTCTAGTTAAATATGTAAGTAACAAACCAGCATGCCGTTCACCTGGTGACAAACGATCAGTGTCGCCCACGGATGATACTGGAACCAACTCAATATAGAACGATGGTTCACCCTGAAGCCAACCACAGACACGTCTACTCTCCTAAAGACTGAGATGGTCACCGAAACGCAAAAAATACTTCACGCTACAAATAAGTTTGTGGTTGTACCTCTCTGGTCAAGTTACACGTGAAACGACATATCGTTACTGATATACAAAATGCACTCTATTTTCTACTTCTAAATTTAAAAAAAGCAGTCATGAGGACTGCAACTTAAAAAAAAACAAAGTAAATACTCTAATATATTTATGTAGATATTCTCCTATGTAGATACGGAAGTATATTATATTATTATTAAATAAATATTATACACTTTATCCAACATATGTACATACTTATATACAGAGATTACGGTATCAGTGTCGCGATTTCAATGGATTTTTCCATCTCAAAAATGGCCAACGCACCTGAAGAAATTTTCACTTCAAAAAAACTAAGATATTCATTGTAATCGCACGTGCAACGCCACGATAAAATTCTATGCCATGTTCCCTGCATTCAGTAGTCAACGGAACGGATGTTATGCTTGCCATTTGAAATGCAATTGGGTGGAGTGGGGTGAGTGCGCGCAGGCTGTGAGCCCTCCGAGCAATTTGTGTTCCCATTCATAAATACGTGGGTTGCCAGTTTTCGATTTTTCTTTGCATTTCAATTTACGAATGATTGCTATTGCGCGCTTACCTGAAGGATTCAGAAATTTTATTCACAAAAGAAAAAAAATACTAGACTAGTAACATTGTTAAAAACATTTAAACAAAGTAGTCGGGTAGGATTATGATTATGATTATGATTATGAAAGTAGTCGGGTACTGCTTAAAACGATTTTTGTTCAATTTAATTTGATGCTTTATAGGAGTTTTAATAAGATAATACGAGTAAAAGTATTATAATATATATACATTTTTAGAATAGTCTATTTGCTAGCTATCATTTGATATATTTATTGTCGTGATATTAAAGAAAGTCGTCCCTCCTTCCCCTTTTCCCCCTATCCGCAGCCGCCATTTTTTAAATTATATAGCCTATGTCACTCTGTAAGCTGCGATAATTCTAATGATATGTCATATGTCACAATCCGTTAAGCCGTTTGAATTTGAGCCGATTGAATGAATAAATTATTATCACTCATGATATTTCAACAGATTTATAGCTAATAAAAGTGTTTATCTTGATTAGAACGTTCTCTATCCGAGTTACCACAAACACACTTTGTTGTACCTTGGAAAGTTTTCCCTTTTTTTCAAGTGGGTAGTGGTCCCAGGTTTTAGAAAATATACACAGTTTTATGATTGAATTATGTAGTTTATTAAATGATCTTTAAATATATGCACACTAATTGGCGAAAATAGCGCCATTTTTTTAATCCAAAATTCAAAGAACTGACCTAGGTACAACATGTTCCCTTCTTATTTGTACCTTCCTTCATCAGCTCAGCGTTATAAGGAGGATGACGACATTAAAAAGTCCCAATAGCTTTAGAAAATATATGAAAAACATTGTTAATACCTATAAAATTTGAGGGTTGCCCTTGATTTCTCTGAGATTCCATCATCAGATCCTGACTTGGTGCCAATGGGACCATCTCAGGAGTGTAATATTTCGAAAAAAAAGAGTTTTGAGAATCGGCCCACAAATGCGGGAGAAATCAGTGAACATACATAAAAAATACATATACGTAGTCGAACACAGAACCTCCTCTTTTTTGAAGTCTGTATAAAATATATACCTATTAACAGATATCTATTAAACTTAATAGAAAAACAGAAGAACGCCGAAAAGTTGATATCGTTTTTTTGTATGGGGACACTATTTGTGTCATTACATAGCAATAACCGTTTTATATCAATGGGGCCATTACATTGCTTGCTTTGCATCTTCTATATAAAAAAGTAACATTGTAGGTAATAACGTGATCATTTATGCCATTGATCGCTCACGGTAATATGGTTTAGATAAACGTTTAAATGAAATAACCCGGTTTAATTTGCAATCGTTCTAATAATTTATTTGTATTGAACGAATGAACGAACGAACGTTTTCTTCGAATGCCATTGATTTATTAATGAAGTATCGATAAGTCATTAAGTGCAGAACGCGAACGGGAGTAAGGTATTCGTGGAGCGGATATTGATCGTGTGAGAACAAAGGGCTCGGTCTTTGTCCACGGCGTGCGGTGCCGCGAGCCGCGTCGGAGCGTGACCGCGTTGGCGCGATGCCTTGTTTGGACTTACCCATTCATTACCTTATCATACAATTACATAAAATTGGTTATTAAATACAAAATAAAATACCAATTTTTTTATGCTATGGATGTACTTAGTTGCAAAAGAACCAGTTCCATCGATTCTAAACAGAAGCCTTATTTGCTGCTTTGGCGCAGTGAATATAGAAAAATCATGTAATTCATCATTTGAATAATAAGACTAGAAACGCGTCGTCGTATAACTGCAGCGTACTTACATATACTTACGAGAATAATGCTAGATACAGACAAAAACTATTTAAAAATATGTACGCTCGTGCTTGCGATTTCGTAAGTTCTGGTCTTCGTTTCAAGCGAAAAGAGCATATATTATATGTAAATCAGCGTGCAAAGTTTGGTGCACCGAAGTTAAAATCATACGAATTAGACATTTTCTAGTTTTACGTTCCATCACGATTTTATCAAATCAAATCAAATTAACATGCTTGAGCCCAGCGTAAGCACTCGAGTGGTTTTAGCCTTGCTTCATTTTGTTCGTTCATTTCAGATGAATAAGCTTGAACTGTGCGTATTTGATTTCCATTCTTACTTCTCCTTGCTCCGTAATCTACTAAACCAATCCAGAATTCAAAAAGTTTTCTAAATAAGCTTAAAAGGTTGGTATACTTGGTATGCCTATTCACAGCTACATAATTAATTATAATTAAGTATACGCAGTACCGTTGCTTCGAATAATCAGAGGCACGTGTTTGGAATTCAAAGCTCGGCGCTGCAGAGTGGGAAGCCAAAATACACACCACAAAGTTTCATATTACTTGTATGGCTTTTAACAATTTTATTATTATCGTACACAGATTTAACACGGAAAATACGATAAATAACCAACAAGGAATTGTTAAGGTATTATTATTGAAAAAAGAAAACGTGTAAATTAATATATATTTTGTTAATTTTATGTGTATCTTGCTTTAAGCATTTTTCGTTAATATAAAATTACTATATTTACTACTTCAAATTAGAGCAGCGCGATGGAGGATACTTCATGTCTGTCCGAGTTTCGTGAAGAGTACCTTGCCAAAAAATAGAACAAAAAAGGGTTGCAGCAGCAAGATTGAAGTCTTACCTGAGGTCAGTCACAGATGCGTTGCCATCCCTTGAGTTGGAATAACCCGATGACCAGGAAATATAGTTTTAAGCAACGTGGCCCTCGGGCTAAGTCTAACCACAAAGATCTTCCACCTTTATGAATGTCTTTTAAGGTACTTAAACATGGTAAGTTCTATAGTTCACTTGGCGTTATTAAATCCGGCTCTTTGTTCTGAACAATGGTACATGAATTCTTATTTACTATTAAACAAACATTTTAAAATACATATGTATATAAGGATCAAAAATTAAATAAGTACAGATACTTAAAACGGACACTATCATTTTATTAATTAGAAATGTAAACAGTTACATCAAAGTAGCGAATAAACGTTGCCGCGGGAGTGGAATGGGCCAATCTCGTTAGAATTCCACATCAAGATGGGTTGCCAACTCGCATCTGTTTACACCACGTTTATTATCAAGGTTGAATTTTTAATCATTACTTCCTATCAAGAGGTTCATTTTAAAAAAAGGAAAAGAGCTTCATTTATATCTAAGGGATAATTTATGCAACATGGGGAATAATATTTAATCGTCTCACAACTTTGAACACCAAATATTTTGTTGATCGTATGATCGATGTGTCATACTTAATAAAAGCTATTGTAACAGAATGTTGAGGGATTTATACTCATATTATTTACTAGGTGAGTTCCATGATTTCACCCTTATTATCCGAAATTGTGTGCTTTCATTAATCATAATAAAATAGCATTTTATCAAAGAGGACTGATAGCAACTGACATTAGCGTCAGCGACGACGGCTGCTTAAGAATGAAGCGCGCGCGGCTTCATGGATTTTATTTGTGCAGAACACTCATTTTTGAATATAAAGTAGCCTAAGTTATGCCTTAATATTATCAGCCATCTGCCAGTGACAGTCCAGTCGAAATCGGTCCAGCCGTTTCGGAGATTAGCCGAAACAAACAAACATACAATAAGTAGAAAGAAAATGTGATAATTGCTTTTTCTTATAAGTATCATATATATATATGCACTAAGGAACAAGCTGTATATGTGGTAAACCATATTCAATTAAGTAGTTGTTTTATCTATGAATTTTAAATTCGTTGTGAAGCGATAGTGTGATCATGTTATGGCGTGTGATAGTTATATCAAACGCCATAACATTACATTACAAAATTATCACTCACAGTTAGTATTCAGTGGAAACAAATAACTATCAAATAGGTCGATCTGTTGTGTTGGTCACCGAACAGTGATGCGTAATGGAATACGCGGTGGTAAATAACCGCACAGGTAATATAGTGACCGCAGCTCAACACTGCCTCTATTTATATATTAGGACCTAATAAATCAGTCCATTGTGAATATGTTTAGAACAACATGTAGATTTTAGCACTATTGTTTTTTATTTACCTCAAGAGAACAGCAAAGGGGCGTAGATTAAACGTTTTTGGTGATGACCGTTGCAAAATATGAAAGTCTTTATTTTGTGTGGATTTATGAGAGCACTTACAAATTGTCAGTTACATTTTTTTACACTACCTTTGGATCCGAACACGACCTCAACTGAGAAGATCCGGCAAGTAACTCAGCAGGTTTCTTTGTTTGTATAATAGATTTCATTTTTTTAAGGCAATAAAAGCTAGCTCCAGTATCTTGCCTTACATTTAACTAAACAAGAAAGTATTTTAATCAGTCAAAATATTTAAACAAGTTTTATATTGACATTAAAGTAAATGAGCACGACACTTCGGCCTTGGCCAGAGTAGTAAAAGCTGATAATTCTACCAGTGTTTCCTTTGAGCGGTCACCATACCGGTCTGACACGCAGTGGGTCCCGGGTTTGATCCCCGGCCAGACAGACATCTGAACGATGAGTTTAGACTTCTGTTCTGGGTCTGGGTGTTTGTATATTCGTCTTTGTGTGTCCATGGCACCCACGACACAAGAGAAAATCCTACTGTGGAGCTATGAGTGTAGAAAGCGTTTATGTTTATATTTCCGTTTTCGCCCATTACTACAAAGTTAATCGCAACTTGTGTCCAAAAACAAAAACAATGACTGTTTTGAGGTAACGTTGTTAACCTAGCTTGTTTTCATAAAATTTAGTCGCTGATACATTTATTTTTAGACGCTTGCAGCTCTATCAGCTGCAAAACTAGTAATTTGAGGGCAACTTAGTTTTACAACTGACAAAAAAGAGTCATTTAAAAGAAGGACGATCAAATTGCACCCAATAAGTATATTATTGCAATTACATTATATTATGCAATACCGCTGAAAAACATCGTGTAAAAAATCTTACTTTTAATTACGCTACCGCGTGCTAACTTGGAGTTCATTTCAATGTATAAAGTTGTTTTGTTAGAGATAACACTCCGAACAGACGCTGACTATACCTCATGACTTTTAAATGAAACACAAAAAACTTTAAGCTGTAAAGAAGCCTTAGTCATTTCTTATAGTCATATACATTTATGTAAAAGACCCGCTATAGTAACTTTCCACGATAAGCTCGTACGAAGAAACAAAAAACAAAAACAGGTTCTGTCATTCAACATGACGGTGTAAAAAAAAATAATTTGAGCTCATTTCAACTGTAGCTTAAGGCTAGTAATTTTAGGTTAGACCTTCATGGCAGTTATCTTTAAGAGAAAATAGGCACTGATTTGTATCGATTCATTTTTTGTTATCAACTGTGTTTTCAAGCAGAGCAACAATGTAACATTTAACACTTTATACACTCATAGCCCCACAGTAGGATTTTCTCCTGTGTCGTGGGTGCCATGGACACACAAAGACGAATA
>DWTU01000669.1:0-15975 GCA_018251515.1 Cecropterus confusis
TTATTAATTCATTAAATAAATTTGGTACTTAAGGAACCTAAATAAACAGATTCGGAGGTGGAATCGAACCACAAATGGTGCTAGTTTGTTGTTCGACTCCGTAACCACCATCGTCACACCGATTTCTATCAAATAACAGCAACGTTAAGCGCTGCTGTATTTTGATCTAAAGGACCTGGTAAAGGAGGTATCATTATCCGAGGTATTCCACCTTGGTCTTCAGTAGTAGCAGCGCATATGTAGCTACACAACTCAGATAAAACTCTGATCTTATCTGGGATTGATTACAGATGTTCATGGGTGGGAGTGGCCACTTACTATCAGGTAACACCATCAGGTGTAAAAAAAGAATATTTTAAACTGGCTACAACAAACCAAAGGTATACATAATTAACTTAACGTGTAATTCCACGTTTACTTATCAACGCATCGTTCAAGTTTACGAATACCTACTTATACTATTTCATAGTTACAAAAGGCCACATGATAGTAACTGGCCATCTTGGTCTATGAATATTTACAACATCAGAGTGGTTGCCGATGCATCACTGGGTTTCATATAAAGCCCTTTTGAAGAGCCTTATATCGTAGTATCTCGACAACGCCTCAGAAGGACATGTTTCTTCGTTAGAGTAGAACGTTAGAGTCAGATGGGTGATAAAGTCCCAGTATTGTATTTTTGAATTTAGATCATAATTTGACATGAACTTTGTAGAGATAAAGAAATTCAAGCATTAGTTCAATGCGCGGGTTAAACCAAACTGAGATATGTTTTTTAAAGAAATCTTAGATAGGTTTTCTCACGGCGTTTTCCTTTATTTAAAAATCAAGTTATTAAAAAATTGTAATGTGTAAAATGCATATAATATATGGCTGACATTTGAACCTATGACCTCAAATCATATAATCTATATATTTTTACATGTACCTAAAACGAATTTTATTTTAATTATCTACTTTATCTCATCTCTCAATTGATAAAATCATCTGCTGGACTATTAATTTCTGCTTCATTAATACGTTAAACAAAAATATAAACAATCATAAAAAATTGTTTGAACAAAATATTTTACAAGCCGATTAGTTTTCATTTTCATGATAAATTCAGCCTGTAATGCAAATTTTAGTACCTAATGATGTATGTAGATTACCGCACAGGGGAGAACAGAAAATAATTTATTAATATTATTACCTCCATGCCAGATGAACGCAACTGTGAATTCTGAAAACCTCGTTTGATTTACGAGTGGGGTAACGAAACGACAAATTTTAATTTTACCCTTTGCTCTCAGTATCAAGAGCTTTTCAACTATAAAAATGTTTTCGAGTACGTAAGTGCACCTTATAAAGCAAACTTTAAAATATGTCATGAGTTCATTCGCATATTCGCTGTTGCTTTCCATATTATTTCAACGTAGTTCCCCGAAGTTGTGCGGGTTAATTTTAATTTAACTTACATCGTAACATACTCATACAAGTCATGGTAAGTGTAAGTGGTTTCAAAATAAACTCCCGTTGCAGTTATACGTTGAACAACTTGTTTGTTATTTTAAAAACTTGCTTATATAACATACGATAAGCTGAACATGTAGTATGCAGTACTCGCACGAATATATTTTAAAGTTTTTATCTGAAACCTTTCTTGTTACTGCTTCTCATGAATATTCTATAATATAAGATAAACTTAAATTAATATAAAGAGTGAAAGAAATAGCGTGAATCCTTCATCCGTTAAAATTGTATTAGGTATAGCTGAATCTTTTATGGTTGGACTTTGGAGGAACCACCGCCACACTTGAGGAATATTTACAGAGTTGTTAAGCATTGCTGCATTCTAGATTGACGGGTGGTATAAGACGGACACTTTACAATTCAATGGTTTGTATAGCATCAAATTTAGTGGCCCATGCTAGCAACGCATTTATAGCAAACCTCAAGGACGACTTTAATTCTATCTGGGGTAAAAGATTTCTATTAGGTGGACGTTTTCTACTTCTACTTCAAGAAAAATATGAAACATCTGTTTACCCTTTTTATAATTTAGAAGATATTTAAGGTGACAATTTACCTGTTGTTTAGTGATATATATAGGTTTGTTCACTATAACCCAGGTGACGGTCTCGAAGCACGCGGGCGCAGTCGTCGAGCCATCGTAGGTCATGTAGTAATCCGTGTCAGGCAACAGACCTCTAACAGATAGTCTGTTCACCGGCATTTCCGCTCCTAGAAATAATTTAGCATGTACAAAGGGCATACTGAGACTGTTCATTATATCTTATGTGACTGAAAAAACAAACGAGCATGCAGTCCATCTGGTGGCAAGAGGTCACTGGCATCCTTGGACATCTGTAATCAACTTCATATAAAACGGGGTTTTATCTGAAGTCAATCACAAATGCATTGCTACTCCAGAGGACTAAGATAGTAATGTAATGACTAATGTAAAAGTGAGCCGGTAACCAAAGTCCATTCGTCCTTAAAATCAAATACGTTATCGAACATTGTCTGTGCCCTACACCTAGTTCAAAAAGGAAACTTGGTAAAAACAATTGCTGAATAACCCACATTGGTACTAGGTATGTCGTGACACAATATGCATTTCTAATGGATTTCCGCGATTCCCATAAAAAGTAACGGGTGAAAAGTAAAGGTGAAGGTTTTCATGTAAATTTAACTTATTTTTTTTGTATTGTCACCTATTGTATTTCCTAGGTGTTTGCTGCCTGACCTAAGCCTGGTATAGAATGTAGAGAAATAAGGCCATTTTTAAAGGTTGTGGTCTCGCAGCACTGTGATCTCCATACGTTAGGAGAGCTTTTAACACATTTTAATTTTTTCTGTAACTTTTCGATATTTTTTATTTCTGCTTCAATCACAAGGCGAATATATCGCATATATCGAGAGCCTAAACATGTCCGTGGTTTAACCTGCCATACGGTATATTTATTCTTAAGTAACTATACCTATGTGTGTAAATTCACAGACGTATATGAGTAGTTACAATCGTAAGTACATACCTCCGTATTTTATATTTTCTAATTCCTCTGTTAATATACGCAATTCTGGATTAGACAAATCGCCGAGCTGAAACAATATGTATTATTAAAGATATGTTTTTTCTAATAAAGAAATATTTACAAGGCATTAAATATATTTAATAATAATTACATATAAAAATAGTATTTAAAAATAATACATAATATCTATATTAATAATAATTGGGCGTAGTTACGTCTAAGAATTAGTTTCATTATAAAATCAATATTTAATAGAGATTTTACGAATTTCGTTCTGTTTTCATTTTACACGGTAAGCCTTAGCAATATGAATTAAATAATATGAGCCTGTCAATTAATATGCTCTAATGCTGTATCAGAATTGTATTCAATTATACTAACTTTTTTGAGCCTAGTAAAACAGCAATATTAATTTTGTTCTTTTAAAAACAAGGTACTTCAACAAAAAACAGACAATGTAAAAGTTCCACTATAAAACAATTAAACGCTTTTGTAAAGTTGCTTACATCGCCATGTTAAACTTTACTGTGTAAGCTTAGACATACTTAATAATATATGAGCATGGTTGTAAACATTGGGTCCTGAGGGACTGACTTGGAATAGGGCCTTCATTACATACTCGTTAATGGTCACTTTACGAAATTTGTTTTAAAACTGTTCAAGGCTATTTTAAAGACATTCAGAAGAGACATTCACGATGGGCGTGACGACGAGACGGGACGAGAGGCGAGTGTCGGTGATATCACTTGGGATTTTACAAACTGTAGGTTATATTTACAGATGAAAGTTCAGTCGTTGTAATGTCAATATCTCGACGACAGTGATAGTTTCGAGTTTGAATCAAACATGCACGGTGAAATTTGCGAAGCAATGTACATATACCTACTAGCATCTCTAACGTAAAAAATCATTATTTTCAAAACACGAAATCACTTGTCTAACTTCCAGTTGTCTTACGGAAATCAAAATTGAAATTAATTGCACGCCACAAACAATCATTAAAGTGCTGAAAACAATTTCATATGAAATCAATTTGAATTTAATGACCGTCTTTATAATATATATATATATATATTAGATAGTATGTTGATTTGAAAGATAAATGAAAATAAAATACCGTAAGACTTTAAATTAAACTAAATTTTCTCGTTTACGTACACAAACTCTCTAGTGATATGCTAGTAATCCTTGAGAATACTACGAACCTTAGAGCTCATTAGACACTCGTAAAACGATCAAATAGTTACTTTAGTTTACTGCAAGAAAACACTGTCTGAGAACAGCGATAAAATCAGTTTGGATCTAATTTAGGGGAATGGGGGATCTCGCAAGTTTGTCGAGTAAAGACGTTACGTCCTTTGTTATCTGTGAAGGTAAATGTTTTCTCTTCGGTTACGCAACATGTGGGGCATGAGCTATCAGTTTCATTAATCCTCACAGGTGGATCATTGGGTGCGATTATATAGAAGTAGACTAAATAAGGCTTTAAATTTTCTAGTATTTTTTAAATTTAACCAACCATAACACAAACCACGTCACAAACCTTGCAAGTTAGGTACTTGCAATGTTTGTGAGAAACTAACTTTTTTTTTATCGAGGGTGGTAGATTTTTTTGTGGTTCGCCTCGGGAATCCCCACCGCCACACCTATTTCTGCCTAATAGCAGCAGTGTTATGCGCTGTTGTGTTCTGGTCTGAAGGGAGTGGTAAGGGAGACAAACTTTTCCGAGGCACTCCATCTTAGTCCTCAGAGGTAGCAACGCACCTATGGCTAACCTTAGGTCAGACTTTAATCTTACCTAGGGTTCATTACAGATGTCCATGGGCGGCAGTAGCCACTTACCATTAGGTCGGCTGTACACTCGTTACTTACTTCCATACTATAAAAAAAATAAGAATACATTGGTAACATTTATCACTCCAGTAGCTAAGCAAGAAACACCCTTGAAACGTATACTTTTGCTACCTCGGTGCAGACAGCTCGTAATTTGAACTAATAGCTTTGGCGGCTAATCCAGTCCCGCACAGAAAATTCCAATTTCCTTAATTAACTACCACTAGTTTGGGTGAAAGCTTTGAATAGGTGCGGCTGTTGATAGCACGACGTCGATAACTCCTATTACAGTAAGCGCTGTACACTAACATCTGGTTTTACAAGATTCTTATTAATATTTGAATGATTCTTAAAAAAATTCAAAGAAAAAAATGTTCAAAAAGGGCAACCCTCATTCTTGGCAATCATTTCTGAACCTAACAATACTATTTATGGCGTAAATCTAATATGAAAAAACACACCTTTAAATATGCAGAGGCATTCAATAATAGTCAGAAATAAAAACTTTTTTTCGAGTACATGATGGGCAGAAAATTGCCAATATCCATAAAGAAGGTCTATATATCTAATTTAATGAGCAATTTAACCATAAAATGTCCTTTATGTTGAACCCAGTCTTTAATTTCTTTTTATATTTGTTCTGAGATAAAAATAACATGTACATTAATAAATAGAATTTACTACACAGCGAAAAATTTTAATAATAAAAGAGGAAGGATTTATTCGTTCGTAGTCTTAAGTAATTGAATAGATTTTAATAATTCATTTATTACTATTATAACTACTTTATCACTACTTTATCAAGGAGCAATAAATGGGTTATACTTTGCACTCTACTATAGAATACAGTGTGAAATTTAACGCGAGAAGGGGTTAAACAATAACTGTTACTTGTTTTACTTAAACCAATACCAAGATAATCTTCAATTTGGATGTAAAAAAGTAATAAGCAACTTTTTAGGGTTCCGTAGCCAAATGGCAAAATACGGACCCCTAGATTTGTTATGTCTGTCCGTCCGACCGTCCGTATGTCACAGCCTTTTTTTTCCGAAACTATTAGGCCTACATAGTTGAAAATTGTAGGTTGATGTATTCTGGTAACCGTTATCCGAATTTTGAACAAAAATAAATATACTCCATACGAGACTGTACCATACATGGAACAGAAACTACATTTTTTTTTCCATCAAACCTATACGTGAGGGGTATCTATGGATAGGTCTTTAAAAATGATATTAAGGTTCCTAAAACCATTTTTCGTCAAAATCAATTGTTTGGAAGTTAGTACGCTTCCAAAGTGGAAAAATCAGTCCCCCCCCCCTCTAACAAGAGAGTAAGAAAAATATACACATACATATATATTGCATGTTTTAATGGAAACTTTTAACGAAAATTGGTTTGAGCAAGATATCATTATTAGTTTTTGAAATATAGCACTTTATCAAAAACCGAATAACATAACTTTGTTATTCATACAAACACTATGAAAAACAAACTATTGTTGTTAGTTAATGATAATACTACGGAACTCTTCGCCTGCGAGACTGATTCACACTTTTTAATAACTCGCATATGACTGGACCATAACTTACCTAAACTACAGAATTTTAATTCGTTTTTACTTGACGAAACACCTGTACCCTTAGTCCAAGTTTATTTCGTCTCCTCAAAACGATCATCATTTATGTTTTCGTTCAATATTCCAATGTGTACAGCAAAGCATGGCCAAAAGCGAAAAAGTTCAATGTACATTGCAATATACTCCCATAGGCGTAAAATAAATGGTGTTCGTTTTTAGAAAACGTATTAAACTCGTGCTAAGGGTACAGGTGTTTTGTCAGGTAAAAACGTAAAGTCATTAACGAATTGCTTATATAATTTATTAACATTCAAAGGAAAGTTAATTTGTTTTGATTAAGTAAAATAAAATTCATGTAACAAAAAAAAACTGGTGTTTAAGTTTTTGTTTCAATAAGAATAAGTTTCAACATAAATTAGATTACAATACAAATCATTTACATTTTGCACGTTGCTCCTCTACATAAATAATCGTGTCTGTGGAATTAACATAATAAAGAACTTACCTGCAGTAGCAAGGAAATCGAAACGATTCCCTGAGCTTTGTGAAGCGCTTCGGAAAAGTTCGAATATAGCTGCGAATTAAAACCAAATATTTGAATCTGTAACAAGAGAAAAATCATGATTGGTATTTTATCTGCAGACATTTTTACATTGTACGCTGAGTTGAGAAGCTGTTTTTTCCAAAAGATTTATAGAGTGTGTCCTAATATTTTTGGTATTTATTATGGTATACTATAGAATTTATAATGGTTCAACTTGTATGCTTTGACCCTATCCATCCCTGGATTAAATATTTATTTAATTACTTACTTTTTGAAACACCTTAAACTAATGTTTACAAGGGTAAACTTAATACCTAATGGCATTCTCTGCTAGTCAACCCTGGGCGATGGCGATTTTGGTAGGCATATAAATAGTAAACGCAAACTATTATTTAAAAATATCCTGCTGTATAAAAGGGTATTTTGGATATTTTTAAATAATAGCTTACGTTCACTATATATTAATATATATTTAAACATATACTACAATAATTAAAATAATATATAGAAACTATTGATAATATATACTGTATGTAATATTTCTTTGCTTTTTATATTAATACGTATTGTTTAATAGAAACTATTTTTGTACAATTTGCTACGGTCATGGAGCCCAAGTGATTGTAATAAATAATGTAGCGAATAGAACTCGGTAACAAACTTTAATTAATGGAGTCGTAATTCGAATTGTTTACTTTGTCTGTGCAGCCCAGGAGACTAAGTTGGAACGCCTCATATTTGCGAATCTAGCTTACACAAACGTCACGTTTACAATCTTACTCAGCATATTTTATGATGTAATTTGCCCAAAATCTTCTTATACAAATTCAAAATAATCACCTACTACAGATTTGAGTGGAATGAAATAATAAAGAGTGCTCGAGTAAATTGAGGAAAGTAAGATAAATCTACACAAGAATAAGCACATGATTTTGGATTTAACGTGGCTGTGTAAGAATTTGTCACATAAATAAACAGAAGCTACGGTTGAGTTGGCTCGCAGTCGTACGACGGGATTACATCTGGGATTTGAGCGTCTCCGAGAGGGAGGCCAATGCGTGTGAAAACATCTGTTACGCCTCCTTTCGCCAACTCGTGGAATCCGCGACAACGTTTTAATGTATTGCCAATAAGTTTATTAAGGTTTACTTCGTTGACATTTTGGTTATAAAGGTAAATCGTAGAATTAAGATTGAGACTCGATTTTTTGATCAAATCAAATTTGATTTGATGGCAGTGACGCAAATTACTTCGCAGCTGTCGGCAACCCGCGGCCCGTGATCCTGTCCTTGCGGACCGCGGTCTTTCCTAGAACCTCACTTTGCGAACCGCAGCCTTTCTTAATACCTCACTTTGCAGCCCGTGTCCATCCTAATTTACCGTTTACTATTATAGAGATAATATTTTGTCCTGTTTTTTTCGTCAATAATTTTCAGAAGACTATTTTTTCCCGATTGCCGTCCAATTTTCAATTGCCGATAATTTTCAGAGATGCGGCCTGCCATTATTACATCACGTTTTTACCATATAGCCCGTATTGCCAATGGTTGGCGACCTCTGCTTTAGCCCGTCTCACAAATATCTTTTTTAATTTTCTTTGCAGAGTGATGAACAAAAGGAAGCTTATTACGAAATGTTATAATAAAGTTGTTCCACGATGGTATTCTTATATAAGGACGCAAGATATTGTTCTCTGTAGCGTACAAAGCGCAAGTCTCGCCCAAGTTAATTTTATTTGTATTCAGCACGTTTCGTCTTGTTGCTCTGCTCGAGTTGCGGATTGTAGCAGCAAATGTTTGTATTCATAAGTGTGTCTGCAATCAATTAGCGAGCATCCATCTTGCTGTGTACTCGAAGTTCGACTGCGCAATATTATACATCTGGTAAGCTGCAAGTAATTAGCCAATTCGAATATTCGATTCAAACTGCCACATAAGCAAGATGGTCTGGATTATTATTGACTGTGGGATCGAATATCTGAACATTATCCTCAGACGTTAGACTATAAACTCTATAAAATAACTAGCAGAAATGAACTGTCATTTCATATTAATTTTATTACGTGCCTTCGTGGGTTTACTTTATAAATATTTTAAATATAATTTAGAAAGCTAATTTGCCAAATTGAATAAGTAGTCCATATAATGTTGAGTGATCACTGCCTCCGACGGCCTGCAATCTTAAGATAAGATTAAAGTGCACAATGAGGTTGGCCATAATTTGCTACCCCTGTGGACTAACTTGAAACGCCTCGGATAAATATGTCTCTCAACCAAAATCAATCTGAAATGACAGCACATTAGTAGAAAAAGTTGTATATATTAACATACTAATTATAAAGACAAAGTCATTTGGTGGAATGCGTAGGTTTTTATTTTGTAATATCTTAAGGTGCCTACAAAAAGTCCGCAACGTAATTTGCATGGATTTCAGGAGAGTTTTGTAGGTACCGGCGCTAATAAATTACCGTGCAGAGGATCTGTTAAACTAATAATGATAAAATAGTTTATTATAAATACCAACGCAGTGTTACGTCGTCTTTGAAAGTGGTAGAACTCTTTGTGGTTCGACTCCAGAAGCACCACCGCCACACCTATTTCTGCCTAATAACAGCAGTGTAATGCGCTGTTGTTTTCTGGTCTGACTAAGTGAGACATATTTTTCTCAGTCTATCCTTAGGTGAGAATTTGATCTTACCTAGGGATGATTACAGATGTCCATGGGCGGTAGTAGCCACTTACCATCAAGTGGGCTGCGTGCTCGTTTGCTACTTCCGACTATAAAAAAAGTTTACGTAAACTAGAGTCACTTAAAAAATCATTATTACCTACAACGCCCTTTTTCCAAAGAGATTAAAGGTAGCCATATTTACAAATGCTTTTTACCAAGAATGGATTTAAAGATCGTTTAACGTCAAAACAGCGAAAAACACAAACACTAATTCAATGTTGAAATTGACAATGCCTTCTACACGAAGAGACAGAAGTTTGGATCTCTAGGGAGGACGGTGTTTGTTTACCGGCAAAATTGTTTGTTTCAAATTGTATACATTTTACGAGTTTGTGGATACTTTGTAAAGCGTATGGTCTCTAAAGGTAATTAAAAAAACAATATTCATTCAATAATATTAGTTTTTACAATTAGTATGAAATAATGATAGTATCTAAACATTTTCATGTAATTAACAATTCAAATGTTTTTCTAAGATTTCGTTACTTATCTACAGGTATATTAATTTTAGAATTATTTTAGAATCATCATAAAAAAATAAAATAATCTGCTATTTTTCGCAAATATATTTGTGTCTCTTGCTGTTTATTTCGTTAAGAATATGTACATAGAAAAACCTAAAGGGTACCCACGGGATCCTATTACTTAGACTCCGCTGTACGTCTGTGTACTACTAGGCTGTATTTTATGAACCATAATAGAATAGACAGAGAAATTATAACAACGAATATTAAAAACAGAAAAGCTAATTATGCTCTATATTAATAACGGAAACAGGTAGACGCTTGAAATATTCACAAAGTATTTAGTTATATATTCACTTTAAAATAAATAATTAAATGAAAAAAAAAAAATTAAGGGCTCCCATACAACAATCGTATTTTTTTTGCCGTTTTTTATAGATAATGATACGGAACCATTCGTGCGCGAGTCCGACTCTTTCTTGACTGGTTTTTATTTAAAATAATGAAAATATTTAAAGATTATTAATGAATACCTATTTTCACAGCGTCAAAGTATTTTTTTTTTAATAAATATTATAAATGTAGGTTACTTTGTAAAACCTAAATTGGACTGGGTTATTTTGTTCAATTTGTAGAATTTTGACTACCGTACCGTCAAAACACACCTTTGTGAACTTTTTAAAGAACTCTCAGGTGTGTAGGTTTCCTCACGATGTTTTCCTTTACCGTAAAGCTGTGATAATTAATTTCTAATACGCACATCACTTTTTAGAAAAATCAGTGGTATGCCTGGGATTCGAACCTCAGACCCTCGATTGACAGACCGATTTTCAACCATTACGCTATCACTGCTCAAATGATTATGTATTTCGTACTAAATATATTATAACATAACTTTAAATTGTAGTTATTTTTCATAAAGTGTACTTTCATAATGTTACTTCAAGATGTGGACGTTAAATATAATATAATAATGTTTTTAACTTAAAATATCAAGGTTTGATTGTATGTATTTCTACCTTAAAAATGTTGACGAACTTTTCACTAATCTTTTTATCTTGTTCTAGTATAATACTCCTCTCACAGTCAGATAAGATAAAAAAGGATAAGATAAGATTAAACTAAACTCGACGCAGAGGCATCATAAAAATTAAATCTTATTTTTTTATCATTTGATAAAAAAACTTAATAGGTTATTATCGCGGCCCCGCTTCGGTTACGTCTACCATAATAATGAGTGTTCTATGTATTAATCTGGTTCTACACACATACATCCCCACAAACCTTCGCATGTATAATATTAATAAGATTTAAGCCAATTTTTGTAACTATAAAATATCAAAACAATAAATAAAAATGTATTGTAGCCCTAAAAGCAATAAGTAAAAAATTATAAACAAATTTGACCACATAACCTCCCCTGCACTATATTCCCAAGTGACCCCCCTGTTTATCTCGCTTATTGAAACCAACACGTTCCCGAGAGAGCGATCTGGGGTACGAGGGATGTTTATAATTTATGCTCGTTAATTTCTAAGATTGTTTTTTATGCAAGATTGAAAAGTGACGACAATCTTTAGCATAAATTTGCATAGATGAAGCTAACTAAATACTAGCGGACGATATGGCGACCCGCGTGGCGGAGCGGTCACCATATCGGTCTGACACGCAGTGGGTCCCGGGTTCGATCCCCGGCCAAACAGACATCTGAATGTTGAGTTCAGATTTCTGTTCTAGGTCTGGGTGTTTGTGTATTAGTCTTTGTGTGTTAGTCTAGTGGTGTCTAGTGGTTTGAAATTTAGAGTTTCTTGGTTCGGGTTTGAAATCCCACGCACCTATGTCTGTAAGAAATATGTGATATATAAATTTACTTTAACGATAAAGGAAAAAGTAAGGATAATAATTCTAAGCTCTAAAAAATGATTCGTGTCAAATTAACAAATCCGCGCTCACAGCGAAACATTATATCCTGTCGTGTTTTTATGTTTGTTAATATTTATCAGACAACTTACGGCTGATTTGTCTTACTGCCGTAGAATTAGTGTATGCATTGCATGTGTACGGTCTGATCGGGATTCTAATGATTGGGAAAACGCTAATATCTAGAATCTGGACCTCTGACCAAGTTTTTAAAAAGGGATGGAGAGGCTGAGTTGAAATCCACTACAACGACAACAACTGTGCACACTCATAGCCCCACAGGATTTTCTCCTGTGTCGTGGGTGTCAAGGACACACAAAGACGAATACGCAAACATCCAGACCCAGAACAGAAATCTAAACTCGTCATTCAAATGTCTGTCTGGCCGGGGATCGAACCCGGAACCCACTGCGCGTCAGACCAGTATTGTGACCGCTCCGCCACGCGGGTCGTATATTAAACATACAAATAAACATACATACGCTAGAAAAAAGTACCCTTCGTCTGATCCAGTCGGATAAATACAAACTTGAGTACTCTGCCTCACCAGAGGTTGAACCCGGAGTCTGTTCAACAATCAGACAAATAGACCAATCTAATTACTGTGTGTAGTCGATCACAAGTGTAACAGGTGTCTATCATGTACAAAATGTAATTGTTTTAATGAAAGGCTTTAGACATCAAAACCAGGCTTACATCACTTCGCAATATTGTGCTAACAGGAACCGAGAGACAGGTAAGGTGTATAGATTTAGGAACAATGTAAAGGCTGGGACAATTGAACCCTATAGAAACACCATATCTGCGTTTGTCATCGCGTGTAGTACCGTATATATTTTAACTTCTATTTAGGTGCCTATTTTTTATGATTGTAGCATTTTTTTTCTCTTTTCAGTATAAGGAGTCGGTGTTGTTTTTGTTTTTCAAATAATATGTTTAATTTAACGCTATTTATGAGTTTCATCGTCAAAATAGTAACATAAAAGTATTATTAAGTTTGACGACCTACGTGGCGGAACGGACACTATACCGGTCTGACACGCAGTGATCGATTTCTGTTCTGGGTTTGGGTGTTTATGTATTCGTCTTTGTGTGTCCATGGTACCCACGACACAGGAGAAAATCCTACTGTAGGGCTATGTGTGACTGTGTATTATGATATTTATATTTTTGTAATGCTGTACTAACTAGCTTCATTTGATGCGTATGTTGTTTGATAATAAAAAAATTCGTTATCACCCATTTTCATATTTACAGGCATCATATTTAAAAATCATATAGCCTGATTTTTCTACAATTATGTGCGTATTTCAAGTTAATTATCACTGCTTTACGGTGAAGGAAAACATCGTGAAGAAATCTATACACCTAAAAGTTCTTTAAATAAGTTCACAAAATTGGTAGACTTGGTAGACCAATTCGCACTTGGCCAGCGCGGTGGATGATGGCCTGAAACTCTCTCAATCTGAGAGAAGACCCGTGCCCAGCAGTGGAACAATAATGGGTTGACGGGATTAAGCACGTGAGGTTCGAAAGGGGGCCCCGCCGAGGTTCACGTGTATTTATTTTTCGATTTCTAAACCGAAGAACATGAACATTAAGTATGTTTATGTACTAGTAAAATATATGTTTTTTGCATACTTACACCATTCCATTATAATGCCAGTCAAAAACACCTTGCAGAAAGGTTGTTTAAAAGTTTTTATCTGGGTCCTTAATTTTTTAGAATAAAATTAGATTATCCTTTATGCATATAAGTATTAAAAAATAATATTCTAAAAATGTTAAGATTCTTTGTAGGTACTTGGAAAATACTCGAAATTTTGGGTTGGGGAGGGGTGTTTAACACCCCTCCCCAATCCTCACCATGTATCACCTAGGGGGACGAGGCAGTTAAAAATGGTAAAAAACATCACGTAATTAATGGACGCCCCCCAAGTATAGAATGCTATCCAACGTCGGCCATAGACATCCAACACCATTCCATCTGAGGACTAGGTTGGAACGATTCGTATAAGTGTTTCTCCTTTACAGCACCCTTCAAACCAGTACGCAGCAGCGCTTGGCTCTATTGTTATTAGAAAAAAAATAGGCGAGGCCGTGATGCCTTCAAAGTGCTGAGTTAAACGACAAATGGATGTATTACGTCTAATCGGAATTGCCATCGTAATCAAATGTCGTAGCTCATGCGTTAAATATGCATTACATATGGGTATAATGATTAGGTTACTGGATATTTTTGAGATGAAAATATATGATATGAGATTATTACGATAGAATTCGGTGTTGTGGACAGTTTGATGTTATCGTTAATATATTCAGCCCAGTGGTTCAGAGGGTCGTTTGCAATTTTCCTAACTAGCCCGCGTTTCGGAAACAACAATTTGAGTAGGCAATTCAAAGAGTTGTTTCAACTCCAAAACAATGTAAATAAAACTTTATATTCCAAACTTTACTCAGTTGGTTGATTGTAATAATTGTTAGGATTTTTATGAAACAAATACCTATTGAGGCTTTGTCAGTGTTTGACCTTAATTCTCGTGAATGCTATCATAATATCAGCGTAAAAAGGAAGAAAAATTGCGTTTTACGTGTTAAGTGTATGTGTTTTTGTTACTAAGAATGAGCTTTGTTGGAATAAGTTTACTCGTACGAAATTGGGGCCATAATTAAGTAGAATAACAAGAAACTCATATATGAAAACTCATATATGATAATAATCTTCAAATGAAATGGTACTAAAATTTGGTTAATATATCTCTTCCGCGAGTCTATATATTTTTAGTGTGTGATATTTTGTTCAAAATAAAATAAATATTTGAATAAAAATTGATTAAATCACTCTATAAATTACCCTTACAATCTTTTCAGCTCTTTATAGATAAAATTCTAAAGATAAGCAAGTCGATTTATACGAATTGATTCATAGTAAATTATCACTCGAGTATTGTAATTATTTTTATTGTTTCTATTTGGCGGTGGTATTGATTTGAACACGGATTGACTATATCATTGTAGCATTGCCATTTAATACGGTACTACGACTTCAATATTCCCGACTATATTTTATCTTGCATATAACGGACATACGAGCGTAAAAACATTATTTATTACACTTTGCTTTTTGTTTCACTATAGGATTAGAGTAGGGCTACGGTATTCCCTGCCTGTCGTAAGAAGCGACTAAAATGAGTTTCCGTGGTTGCGCGCGGCAAGAGTGGGAGCTCGAACCGTCCAGCCAGGCGACCCCGGGAAATATGGCGTTATGTGTGGGCTCATACCGTCGTAAAGACCAGATGGTACGATGGGCCCAGCCGCTCGCCTGGGTAAAGCTCGATGGGCCAACGCGCTCAGAGGACTCCGATTCCGGAGTTCTCTTCGTAGCGCCGAGGATCGTCATCAGGGGGATTTTAGCGCGGTAAAAATCCCACATAACCCTTATAAGTTACGTCGCTCCCACGGCGTCGGGTACCTTTGTATGTTTTCCCCCTAGAGAATAAAAAAAAAAAACAAAGTAGATATGTGTTACGATTGTGTTACTTTTACGCTAAGCAGGCGGAGTGGAACACAAATAGTTAATCATCTGGATTATCACAGAGAATATGCTTTACCCTGATAAACGAGTCAATAATAAACCAAGTTACTCACGAAAAGGTGATATTTTTTGTTTTTCGCTACTGTCATCTGAATCTAAGATTATGTTCCTAATTTTAGAATGCTTCTCTCTATCGTTTGAGGGATAGTTGGTTAATGCACATGAAGTATGGTTTTATTCGGAAAATCTCTTAACAGTTCATTAATGTCGACCCGCGTGGCGGAGCGGTCACCATACCGGTCTGACACGCAGTGGGTCCTGGGTTCGACAGACAGACAGACATCTGAATGATA
>DWTU01000670.1:0-15970 GCA_018251515.1 Cecropterus confusis
AAGTTTAAATGAGACTTTCACCAATTTTATGAATTAGGACATGAAAGTTTACACGGGACTGTAGACAGTAACTAAAACCTACTCGTATGAATAAGTACCTATTACAAGAATCTCCGCCTTAATCAAGAGTCTTATGGTAGGTCTCAGTTATTTACGCCCTTTATCGACGAGGTGAGCAAGTTGACTGTAAGTGCTTAATTAATACGATAAGATATAAAAAACTTACAAAAAGAACTGAAATCCCGCCAAAAACATTTCATTTAAAATTTAGCAAGACGACCACTTAAGGTTTTTATAATACATTATAGATATGTATTTATACGCAGTGTCTTAAACAGAACACGCCGTTGTGTATCTTTTTCACCTAAGAAAAAATAAGTGTTTAGTCCGAAAATTAGTCTTGTTAGATATACAAAGTTGAATTCTGCTGTAAAGTCACTCATTTAAATACAAGTGTAATTTGTGTTACAATACAATATTATGTGAGACTTTATTTCATGTTCCATAAAACACCTCAGGAAAACGTGGTTTTGTTTCAACTAAAAGTTTTTTGATGTGTGCAATAGGGTATTTTTCAAAATGAGATTGTTTGCGTCTTAGTCGTTTGGGCGTAATTCATTTTACATTAAAATCTACAAGTCGTAAATTTTGTTTGTGGCCCATTAATTCGACACGTTGCAACGTTGCTCGCTTGGTGGTCTCTGTTCCCAATCGTTACATTTTTAGAGCTATGGCAGTTAATGACTTGTTTAACCGTTTATAGTTAAAGAATATGGCCTTTGAAATGTACCTTCGGGTGAATGGTGAATGTAGGTTTCGTTTTTATAGGATCCTAACCAGTCTACAGACTTAAGCAGCATAGGATGCGGTCGTAATGTTGTCGGATATGCTTATCAAACTTTTGAGGTGCACTAACAGCAGTGCACCTCAAAAGTTTGATAAGCATTTATGATAATAAGCAAGCAAGTTTGTCCAGACAAAGGTCTCCCTTAGCGTTATTTAAACCGTCGAATCCAGACATCAAAATTTGATAATCTTTGCCTTGTCGCTTGACCCCTTAAAAGTGGTTTAAAGTCATCCAACGTTTCTACCAGGCACCGGACATTTTAATTGTTGCAGCGTGGTGGAGTGGTTCAAAAAATGTTTAGGACTATGTTTCGTATTTTACTCGTCACTAAAATATTCATTATTTTCAGATCTCCTTGCCGTTAGAGAAGCGTCGTAACGCAACCAGTCTCTACAATCCTATGACGATCTCAGAATTGCAACAAAAGTTCCCCAGGTAATTCTCGGCAATTTTACAGGATCTCAATTGTAGTTAATTACAGCGCGGCCTCCTCTGGAACATTTGGTATAGCTGTTTCGCTTCAGAAACCGCACTCATAGGTAGTTTCAAAGAAGAACTTATCGTGCGAACACGATGAGTTGAAAATCCGCAGATACCACCGTCACACCAATTTCTGCATAATAACATAATAACAGTTTTGGATACTACTTTGATCTAATGTGAAGGGCGTAAGGAGAAACATTTAGAAGGTGTTCAAATTTAGTCGTCAAGGTTACCAATGCAATAGCTGACCTCAGGTTCGACTCTATTTCTACCATGGGTTATTACTTATTATAGATGTCGATAAATGACAGTCATCATTTACCGTCATGATCTTCATAATCGTTGGCTACTTCCGTGGTAGAAAAATAACATAATAATTGTACGAAATACAAAAATATAGGTACGTAAAATATTATTTTTCATCAATGTCATATCCTATTTCATCCAAATAAAAATTGTATTATCACAAGTCGCAAGTTAACCGTCAAAATCGATCTCTCAGGACCCTTTTAACATGGGCTCGCCACCTGATCCGCTCACCTACTGACACAGTAAGGGGTGGAGGATAAAGGGTGATTTATCTCAAATCACTTTTCATTCAAATTCGAACACAGCTGATCTATTCATAATTAAATAAAAAAAAATTGACGTATAAAATCATTCAATGGATTTTAGATGATTGCTTTAGAAAAAATTATATGACAAATTATACAATATAGTAAATTTAATGTAATATGGATAGTTAATGTATTTTTAAGGCTCTGTTTGGAAAAGGTTCAGGAATTGTCGGATATATCCAATCCTTAAGTTTACGGGTTAGTTTGAAATTGTTGAAAAGTAAGACATTATTTTTTCTTACACGCGAGTATATGTTGCGGTTTATGTTTTATTCCATACATTTTTTCGATCTGGTATGGTTTTATCAAGCCTACTGGATAAAACTATAACGACCTCTTCATGTCTATCATAGTATCAGTAGAACAATCAACATTAGTATGTAAGCTAGTTACGAAATTACAGGTTGAATGCAATTTTTAACGAAATAACTGCATCGAAACTGTTTGCATACATAGTTCGTTTTATTTCGGTCGTTGAAAATAAACGCTTACTACAAGCAAACCAAAATATACTTTGAACATCCTGATGATATATCTTAATTTCTGTTCAAATAGATTCAGTTTATTTCAGATCAGTGTCGCGCCAGTAAGTTTTACCGTGTTGTTTCACATAATAAGTTTTGAGCGTTGATAATGTTTAAATTTATTCGTCGTAGGGTCCCGTGGCTCGCATACATCAACCGTCTCCTGGCTCCGCATGTAACCGTCGATATGGACGAGGTCGCTATTGTCAACGTTCCGCAGTATATTAAAGATTTGGAGGTATGTTTTATTTTATACTTATGCTTCTATTTTGTTTATGTTTTCAATGCATTACCATCCTACTGCTGAACTAGAAAAAATAGACGGCAATTGATTGTTTACTGCTCTACTAGACTATTACTAGACTTCACGCATTTTTGAGAACGTTATAGTGATGTTTCAGGCAAAATGTTTTCTTCACTATATTTAGTTTCACCGTAAAAACAAGATTTAATTTATTGTATATAAATCAATTTCAAAACTAAATTGTATATAAGATATTAAACGAAAACTTTCGGAGATGGATGCCAATTCATATATTTCTAGCTGACATCACTTACAAAAATTGGAGTATTAGGACTGCAGACATCCGGACTTGGAGACCGAGCTTCATATAATTTGGGTATCATTACCTCTATCAAAAGCCTTTTGTATTTAGGACCTCCTCGAGAAGACACCCAAGCGCGTCCAAGCCAACTATGTGATGTGGCGAGTGTCCGGCGCGTCGGTGTCTTACCTGACCGACAGTCTCCGGATCCGGCAGCTAGCGTACGTGACCGCGCTGTCCGGGAAAACCGAACGGGAGAGCCGTTGGAAGGAGTGCGCTGATACCGCCAGCGTGAGGTAGCTGGACTATAATACCTACCATAGCAATGCTGTACATGATCAAGGATGATTTAAAGTTGATAAAAGCCACGCCTATTACGGACCTATGACAGTGTCGGGTCTACGCCTTTTTTATGTGTAGAGACACTTGCTCAAAGAAGTTCATACGAGTCCAAGAGTCCAGTTCTAATTGGAGTTGATTAATAATTTCAAGGCAATAGCAATCATTTACTCTGTAACATTTTTCAATTTGACATTTACACCTACCTACCTACACATACCCAATTAAAATAATATCCGAATGATTAAAATACTGATAAGATCTCAGTGTTAATAGTAATTTTTAATATCCTTTAGTGTGATCAATTTAAATATCTACAATTCTTTTTGATAGCATGTCCATTGCTGTCGGCGCACTTTACATCCGGAAATACTTCAATGAAAATTCTAAGGCCAACGCACTGGAAATGGTTAATGACATCAGGTAAGTAAATATACATTTGATAGTACCTTTTCTATTCCAATCTATACAAATATAATATATCTATACAAATATCTATACAAATATAATATAATTATAATTATAATTTAACTTGATGTCTATTACTTTAAAATAAGTGTCATTTTCCAATCAATACCATTTTAGCATCATCAAAACGATGCACCTAGAAGCTAATCGTGGAAGAAGTTGGTTCTAATTTTTCAAGTCTCCTAACCACGTGACTTTTCCTAGACAACAGTTCCGCAAGACCCTGAACGAGGTGGACTGGATGGACGACATGACGCGTCGCGCGGCGCTGGACAAGGCCGACGCTATGTCAGCCCATATCGCATACCCTCCGGAAATGTTGGATGACAAGAAGCTCACTGAATTCTACTCTGGAGTACGCAACCTTAGTCATTGTTTAACCCTTGTGCTCGTTGGTTGAGCTTTTGCCTGGTTCCCTTCCTTATAACGGAAAGTAATTTGAAGCATACTCTACCATAGCTCCAATATAAATTGGAGTGCTCAATTCTGATTGGTTCCTTTAAAAACAAATTGCGCTTAACTGTACGATTACTGACTTTATTAGGTGGTTCGGAACATTCACAGGAAGAAGTCTATTGAATTTAATAATAAGAAGAAAGGGACTTATATAGTTCTGATACCACAGTTATGGTGAATTTTGAAAAACGACCAAAGTCTAACCAAATCTCTGAGTTAGTAACTTAGATGTACCTAAGCAACTGCAGGACTCCGGTACCAATATGTTACCACTAGTGGATGCGACATCATTAGTCATTTCCATTAACGTCGCCTTACACCTAATCTTCCCAACAGTTGGAGATGTCATCAGACAAGCTGATGGAGTCGGTCCTGAATCTAACCCTCTTCGGCACGGAGTACCTGTTCAGCAAGCTGCGCCAGCCGGTCAATAAGACCGACTGGATCACTCACGGCAGACCTGCTGTCGTCAATGCGTTCTACTCCTCCATCGAGAACAGCATTCGTAAGTACTTAAAGCATATTGATTCTGCGAACACCTCATTTTTCGATTCTTGAATAAGATAAGTTGTTGTATGAGCCGTAATGGAATACAGTACAACAGCGATGTATGAACAGAAGTTAACTTTCTTATAAAACATTTGTAAACCACGTTATCATTTATTTATTTAATTCATTATCATTGGATGGACTTCAGGCCAACACGCAATAAACAAAATGCACATAGCATATAATTATCCCACGTACAATTCGTCTCCCAGTAGGTGATTCAGACATATTAGAACTAGAAGCCATATAACGAATTAAAATATTAGAATTTTATCGTCCTATATACTTTGTAAACTTTCTTTTTAGAAGGTCTTATGTCCGTTCGTTGTGTTATATCAATCCTTTTCCAAAAATAAATTAGTTCAGCATTAGCTAAGAAAACGAGCACTTTTCGTCGTCGAGAATATCCGAGAAAATGTATCTGAGAAATATTCTCCCAAACAGAATTCCCTGCGGGTATTTTGCAAGGAGCATTCTTCTCTGCGAAACGTCCGGCCTACATGAACTACGGTGCCATCGGATTCGTCATCGGTCATGAAATCACTCACGGTTTCGACGATCAGGTAATGTTACTTTTTGTCTTCAATCGTATGCCGTGATCCCAGGTAGGGGAGAGGGGGGTTGAACAAGGAGCTCAAGCTCTTAAGTCTACTCAGCTAGCTCTAAATCTTATGAAGGGGCGGATGAATTTCATAAATACATAAGCCCTCTTCTTCTTTCTTCTTTGTTACTGCTTGAGTCCTTGACGGATGATCAAGTCACTCAAAAGAATATTCTGGATCCGTCAATGCTAACATTTCATTAGACTCCATACTTCGACATAGATTCCATTAGACTGTCAGTGCTCTACCATTATGCAACCTAAATTTACTGTATACTTATCTCATGTGAATGTACAGGGTCGTCAATTCGACAAGAATGGCAACTTGGTGGATTGGTGGCAGGAGAGCACGAAGCAGAAGTACCTCGAAAGGGCCAAATGCATCATCGATCAATACTCCAACTACACTGTCAAGGAAGTCGACATGAATGTGAGTAATCATTTATGTAACATTGCGAACAAATTACAAAAGCCCCTGAATATACACTTTATAGCACACATTTATTTAATTCTATTATAACTTACCTATATTATGTGTGATCTACGAAAAAAAAAATCATAATCTTTCCTTGATTCGTCTATTGCATTTAAATTCAACTTTTGTACATGGCCACATCCAAAATAATGACAGTAAATAAAAACAAAATTACAAAAATCATTAGCAGATTTGGATAGACAAAAAACTTATTCGATATGTGATAACGATATAAACTGATAAAAATCGAAAATTTACTATCAGTAGTATATAAAGGTCTATTATTATTTATATATAGGGGCACCTGTTGAACCTTGGACAGAGTTGTACCTAGGCCAATCACATTTTCTGTTTAAATCCCACGCTTTTAAGAACCGTTGTCTGTAGCATTTGATTCATCATTTTTCTACATTAATGTGAAGTTAGTTACAATACGCCGGAGCAGTGCGAGCACAGCTAAAAAAGGTAATTTATTGTTTTACTATTAAAAAGCAAGTTTTTTAAGCTTTACGTTATTCTCATTTAACCAGTATTGCATGCTTACGAGAATCGTTTTATTATAATCTAATCTTAGTATATGTAGCTATTAAAAGGCATGACTTTCAAATCCAAACTTCAATCGCAAGTGAATGTATCAAGCTTGTTAAGCGAAGTTGTCGCGATGTTGTACCTTAGCCACCCCATTTACGATGTACCTCATTTTGTCGGAAATAGCTCAAAAAATATTTGCATACTTTTTATGAGTAAAATAATATTATACTACAAGTTTTACGTTTTTATGAGTAAAATAATTAATATGAAAACAAAACATAATTTTACCTTAAATATCGTTTGAACTATAATCATTATTAATTGCAAAAGCTCATAAATCATTTTCATGATATTATAACATAATTATAGCTAATTCATCCATCCATCTATTCTTCGAGGTCCACTGCTGCACATAGGCCATTAAAAATTATTAATTATGACTAATAAAACTGTTTAAGTTAACATGGACCCTGTCCAAGATACATCTGCTTTGTTGTACCTTGGACAGATTTCCCTTGTTTTTTTCAAAAGGGTAGTGGTCCAAGGTTTTAGAGAATATACACAGTTTTAATATTGAATTTGTAGTTGGTTAAATGATCTTTACATACATGCACACTGGACAGACATAAATATAGCTTTTATTTTTTTCATCAACATTTAAAAATCTGGCCGAGGTACAACAGGTTCCCCTAGTCACTACATATTTCGTTTTAGCTAAATGGCGTAAACACGCAAGGAGAGAACATTGCTGATAATGGTGGCATCAAGGAGGCCTACTATGCGTACCAGGCCTGGACGCAGAGACATGGCGAGGAGTCCCGTTTGCCTGGCCTCGAAAAGTACACCCCTCGGCAGGTTAGTATTGAGTAGAATAGGGCAAATGATTGTAGATCTAATTTATAATAGGAATTTTCCAGAGGTGAGTATTACTTTCACAGGCAATTGCACACTTAGGTCACAAAATCATAAATTCTTAAAGCTATTTTAACTTTCGTGGGTCATTTGAATATAGATAATTAATTTTACGCTAGATTTCAGATTTCAGGTAGTACCTAAAGCTAGTACCTACCTATGAAATTAGAGTTAAGATTCTTCAATCCAACAATAGGTGGATAATTCAATGATTGAATTAAATATTGATTCACTATGAGAAAATCATCCTTCATCTTATTAGCCCGGATGATTTTCTATCGAATAAGATAATCCATTCTCCCGTAGTTAACAATGTTACCGTATTCTTTAGATGTTCTGGCTGAGCGCAGCCAACACCTGGTGCTCGGTGTACCGCAATGAAGCTATCAAGCTCCGCATCACGACCGGCTTCCACGCGCCGGGCCGCTTCCGCGTTGTCGGGCCTATGTCCAACATGGAGGAGTTCGCCATCGACTTCAAGTGCCCGCTCGGCTCCCCCATGAATCCCGCCGGCAAGTGTAAGGTTTGGTAGGACTTAACCCTCAGAGATGCGCAGATACACTATCTGCTCACTCTCTCCAACAGTGACGAGCATCCTGACTTTTTTAAAATAGACACGCATCGCACAGGGCATAGCCTGTCACAAGGGAGGCCCATAGCACCGCAATGTTTCTTAGTGCAATTGAACGTCGTTGGGTGTATCGTCATCTATATTAATGTTGTAAATACATTTATGGATCTGTAAAGCGAACTCGAATTACTTTTAAACGCTCGAAGATTAGTTAAGCTCGAAGGTTAGTCGTAAAAATATGATGTAAGTTCTGATGTAAGATCTGAAAATGAATTCAATCCTTTGCCACGCACAAGCGTTTTTATCTAAACTCACATGCGTTTAATAGTAATATGCGTTCGTATATGTTTTAGATAAGTTTTATACATACAGTCGTGCGCTAAAATAATGGCGGAAAGTTAGACTGACGGTAGGCAGTAGGTACGTTGTACGGAATCTCTATTAGGGTGTCACTTGATGTTTTATTTTATTAACGCTTTCACAATACAAAGCAACACATGCCAAGTTTAAGATTGTATACAAATATAAGTGATTGGCATGACTTGAGACAAGGTATGTTGCATCAATAGTAAGGTTAGCTACTAGAATAAATCTTTGAAAATGTTCGATGTCTTTAATATACACTTTTATTGGATGTTTACCTATTGATGTATTTTACATAAATAAGTAGATCGTGTTAATTAGATAGTATTTATTTAGTGAATAATCGGTGGCACAGTTAGTACACAAGTACAAAAACAATGTTAATTAACTTTTATATCGCTTATTAATTGAATAAAATCATTTCTATGACTTTTCACATGTGTCAATGTAGAGGAAGGTTTTTATATTTCATATATTGTCAAAAACCAACTCATGTTTTTAAATCCACATTAGGATTTAAAAACAGTAAAAGTATGTGTGTACTAAATTACGCAACATTTATATACTTGCTGGATACAGACGAATAGACGTGAGTACTTAATCGCGTGTATTACGTATTCGTTACGAATTGTTCTTGTATCAAAGGATTAAACGTACGTATTCGTCATTGTTCAGCAAGTTATTCGTCAGATTGTTCGCGAGAAACGAAATGTTGCATAACGAACCCAAATATTAAATTTTTATATACCACACATCCACACCTTTGCCTCTATCAATGTGTCTGTAGATGTAAGCAAAATTCCAAGTTGACACATTTATACCCAGAGCTGTGTCAAATTTACATCTAAACTTACTTGACCATATGTGTAGTTCTATAATTCTCTTATGGATTTTATGTCTGTTTGACTGTTATTTCATTATTTTGTTATTAACCTGTATTTTTTGTGATGGAAATGCCGGTCTATGTCTTGCTGTATGTGGAAAGTCTAAAGTTGAACAAACAGTTTTTAATTTTGAGCACTACTCGAATGGTGACGGTGACTGAGAAGCAAACATATTATAAAAATATTTAAAGGTCTGTATCTAAATAATACCTACGTCATTTACTTTGAAGTTGACAAAGACGGAATTAGAAATGTGTAGAATGTATCATAATGAATTTTTGATAAGTTTGGGCAGCTTTCAGGCTTAACCAATTCGCCTCTGCTTTTTTGTGTTCTTGTATGAACTTATTAGCAAATCATTGCGAACACCGACATGGTCTTATAACACCACTCACATCGCGCATTACCCGTGTCTGAAACGGTCTTAGTTTTACGACAAACAGATACACATTTTGAAATATAATACATATTTTTATAGTATATGTACCTATATATGTTATAATTGGGTTGGTTTTGTTTGAACCCTGATCGGTGCACACGGAACTTATGACTATATTTGGTAAATATTGTTACCTACTATAAAACTGCAAATCAACAAGGTACTAATACTTTTACAAGCCTGTATGACTACTTAACTTGATTTTAATTTAGATGACACGAGTAACACAAAATTGTACGATGCGAATTGTTTTCGTATGACGTGTAGAGCTCTGGTGTTCTAATGTTCATGTCACTATGTCACCGTCTCAAGCCTATTGCCACCCGCGCAAGAGCAACAGCAGTGATTTTATTTAATTTTAGTCTAAGTACTTAGCTAAGTATAACACTTTGTACGATTGTATTGTTGTAAATCTTTTAGACACCAATTATAAGAATTTTTATCATGACCTACTTTTATTTTTTACCATATTTTTTAAAAACTACTGATGACAATTATCATCGTCAACCCATTATTGTCCCACTGCTGAGCACGTGTCTACTCTCAGAAATAAGAGAACATTTTTACAAAAACAAAGGGAGCCCTAGCTACTAAGTTTTAGTCTATGTGTGTGTGTGTGGATGGTTATTATGTTTATGTTAAGCATTTATTAGGAGTTCTTATCAAATAATTTGTAGTAAAATGAAAAACGGATTGGTTTTTCAAACGTCTTTTATTATTTTTTTGGGCCTTACATTAAAATTCTTAAGTCTAAACACATATAGTAATTAAATTACCCTAGTTATAACTGGTTAAATAGAGTCATAATAATTGTGTAAAATAATCGTATTATAAACAATTTGTGCATTAACATAATATACGATTCGAATATAAAAATAAACGTCATTAAATAAATTATTCAAAGTATAATTTTAATCATAATTACACGATTTTATGTAGTTTATTAATACTGGTTTCGGAATAACAATAAAATTGAAAAAAGATATTTTCCTAAGTCTAATTTCATTAAAGATAAGATTTTAAACGTGACTATCAACTTCCATAATAATACAAGATTTCTTTCATCGATTAAATATTACGCATCTCGTCCACGATACGACTTAGTTTCGAACAAGGATAATTATGATCAGGTTAGAATATATTTGGACTAGAGCGTTTCCATTCCACCGCCAAAATGAACAGCGTTCGTTATGCTGTTATATAATGAATACTGAATGACCTGTACGCAAGTACAGAATCCATGTCGGCTCGAACGACATCCGACTGACTCTGACTCTCACCTTCGCCTAACACATTTATCAGGCGACTACTCGTAATTAAACATCTAATCTACACATATTAAAATATAATTAAATAGAGATGAACTACGATAAACATTAAATAGTTTTCATTATAAACTATCGGAGTATTGGGTACACAATTTCTGTAAAGTGATTCAATGAACGTCGTTACAACATCTAATTATTTAAAAAATGTTACGAACGACACCTCCACAGTAAAGTGGAGGTGTCGAATATGACACAAACTACAAACAGACATAAACAGTGACATATATTTTCCAACTGCACTACGATAAATAAATACGTCTCGCGTAACCAGATAGATAACAGATTGTAACCGCTTAAAGATAAAGGAATCGTCACACGTAGTCGGTAGAATCCTCCGAAGAGCGTTCAACTCTGACGAAATGCGATACATTCACAAAGTCTTCATAAGTATAAGGATAAAGGACCGCGTTACGGAGCACATTTTGTAACCTATTTGTGTTTTCTATTTCCTCGTCAAGGGGAGTCACGTCCCCCAAACTAGATTCCGACAAGAACGACAGAGAAGAGATATTTCCCAACGTGTTGGCGTCATCATCATATTGTAATGACGTGACCGTGTCCAAGGACTAGACGTCGGGCCCCGCGGATCCGTCGGACTGAGAGTCTGGGGCCTGCCGCAGGTAGATCAAAACTGCCAACAGGCGGTCGTTGTCGGGATTAGAGCCCCTGTAAAAGTCTCTTATGTAACTGTGTGCCTTTCTTACCAAAATAATTGATAGTACCCACTTGGTTGGAATGGAAGTGTTTGTAAGGATTGTTTGCGTAATTTTGTGAATGCGAGTAAAAAGCAGTGACAGACCAGTAGTAAAAGAATAAATTAATAAATAGGCGTAGAAAGGGAAAGAAACAAAGGAATTAAGAAGTTATTGAACGCAAAGAGTGATGAAAATGGAAAGGAAAAGACAATAAAGTATGTTTCATAATAATGTCAAGTGTGTACACTCATTCCAAGTAATTGTAACATAATTCTATACAAGTGATAGAAGAAATGAGAAAAAGTAAAAAGAAAAGTAAAGAAGAAAACAGATAAATAAGATAAACAAAAGTTAGGAAACGGTAATTTGAATAATAAGTTTGATATAAGAGAAGGACCAAAGGCAGAAGGAGTGAAAGAGACTCGTTACTTACTCTGTATCAATTTCGATAGCGATCGTGATCACGTACGGGAGGCCATCTTCAGCAACCCACCTGTGAAAATAAACGTCATATTAATATAGAGAATAATGTATACAGTAAATGTTTATCTCGTATGTTAAGATCATGAATTCATCGATAAACCACATGAGCTGCATGCTCATGTCCACCTGATGGTAAGTGGTCACTGCCGCCCGTGGACATGTGTAAACAACTTCATATAGAACAGGGGTTATATTTGATGTTAAAGATGGATGCGTTGCTTTTCCTGAGGACTAAGATGGTCGCCTCATATGAAAGTGTCGTGAACATATCACGTGTCGTAAATAGTAAACATAACTTTTGATGTTATTGTTGGTAAATTTATTTCATTTAATGTAAGTAGGTTTAACTAATTTAAATGCAATATTCGAGTCGTACATTTACGTGTGATTTAGTTTGAATTCTGTTATTTATTTCAAGCATGTTATTGCATGTTTTATTTAATGGAGAAAGACAGTTTGAATATCACTTGGGTGTATGTGTGTGATGTATCCCTGTGTGCATGTGACTGTGTGTATGTGTGTGTGCGTATGTGTCTGTGTGTGTGCGTGTGTGCGCGCATGTCTGTGTGTGCATATGTCTTTGTGTGTGCGCGTGAGTATGCGTGCGTATGTGTGTGTGCGTATGTCTGTGTATGCGTGTGTCTGTGTGAACGCGTGCTCGTGTTGTGTTTTTATATGCGTATACGCGCGCGCGCGTGAGCTCACAAATCGAAGGCGGGCATGCGCGGTCCGGGCACGACGAGCATCGAGGGCGGGCGGCGCACGGGGCCCGGCTGCGACTCGCGCGCCTTGTCCAGCGCCGCCTTGGTCACGTGCCAGAAGCCGCGCGACGCGGCGCCCACGCCGTCTATGCGCTCGATGCGCACCCATCCTACCGGATTACAACACGTCCAATCGTTGCTTTCCACGGTCTGTCGTTCCACACATTATGCACAAACCGCACCGAGGCTGTTCCGATGGCGCGTGTCTCTGAGCGTGTTTGGTTGTCGGTCTCGGAATTCAAAACCGTATTATCATTCCAATATTAATATATATATATAGTTTAAAATCACACCACACCATCACAAATGATACTCTTCTCATGGTGCGCAAAAGATATAACGGAACGTGAGAAGCCAACATTATTCCCAGATAAACAGGGTCAAGCTTGTAAAGGTAATTTAATGGAACGCCAATTTGTTTAACACCCTTGTACTATCGACAACTTTCCTTACCTCATTACTTTCAATATCGATTCAATTGGAGGAATATAAGTTGATAATTGTAAGAATAACAGTCGATTGTATGGAAAATATGCTGAAAATTTAATAACACGTTAAACGCATCGCAGGTCATACTAATTTACACGCAAGCAAGGATCGCAAGTTTCACAAGAACATTTTTTATTTTATTTTCGCATACGACATAATACATTTTTCGTAAGCAATATCGACTAGTTACCTGCGAAAATTGAAGCGTCGTTGGGCTCGCACTCGCTGCAGTAGCATTTGATCTGTCCCCAGGAGACAGCGCCGTGAAGTTCTGGGTACAGCCTGCTGATCCACCTCCAATAATTGAGTACCACACGCAGGTGAACACACCCGTCGCCGGACTCCCACTCCGCCTCCAGGCTGGCGTTCTCGGCCCCCTCTTGGTTCGTGTAGAGGATCTTGCGACCGTAATTTATATATTCGGCGTACTTCGGCGACTTCTGCACCGAGCTGCATATAGGAGCACAATCTGACGTGACAGTTTTCTCGTCGGAAAGATCTGGTAGGTTAACGATCTGGGCATTTCCCAGATCCGTTACTATTTCGGAATCGAGGCGGTCATCGTCAGGCGGGTCAAAGGCCGGGCGACAGAGGTTGGCCGGCGACACATTCTCGTCGAGTACGAAGTCGTCATAGACGTCGAGATTCGATTCCGCGCTCTGAAAGTTGTGCCAGGAGGCGCTCGTGATATCGGATCCCGAGTGTCGGATACTCTGAATTGAGTTGAATCGCTTCAATGTGTGATTTATCTGCCTCTCTTCCGGAAAGTTATGTAACGAAGGCGCGTTGTTTTTTTGTTGCACCCGCTTCAGCAGCGGCTCCGATTGAACACTGCGCTGCAGGTATCCACCCCTCTTCTTACTGCAGATTTGGCAAGACTCATATTCATGGATCATAATGGAAACCTAAAAATATTGATAAGCTTTTTACCATTTTGAACATCTGGAAAACGACTGCTCTGATTTATTTTGCCAACTCGTGTTGGAAGTTTAACTACTATACAGGGTGTATTTTTGAAGTGTGTGAATGGCTTAATTTAAAACTATAAGCAACACAAAGTAACTATAAGTAAGCCTTAGGATGGCTCCATTTAAAACTATACGATGCTGCGAAAAATAATAAAAGGCACCAAGAGACCTGATAAAAAAGACATCATGTTTTATCAAGAGTTATATGCTGGAAACTACATCTATACCGAAATAAGGAGAAAATATCTCATTTTTCCATATTTTTACCGAGTACTCGTCAATAAAAACTAAAAAAAAGAAGAAATATCCTTACTTGGGTGATCCGTCCGTACACATCAATGAACGGGTAGAGTTGCGAGTGGTTGCAAGACCCGATGGTTTCCATCAAAGTGTGGTGGCTGTTCACGTCCGTGTTGACGTTCACGCGGATCACCACCTCGCCGTTGTTATCGAAGTGGACGGTCACCATCTGGCCCTCCTCGAGGTACTCCAACTCAATGCCTTTATCGGAGTAACTTTGGAACGGAAGCTGTACGCGAACGAGAACTGCCTTTGAATATTTGTACATTAAAGAAGCCTCTAACGATATCCGAGTTAGCGGATTAATTGTTGAACAATTTTTTATTATTCAATTATATTAAAGGAAACGCTCAATTGATATTATTTACTTGCAGCCTATGTTATTACGTGACCTCTAAATATCGACAAATGAATATATGCGGACTTATCATTCTACCATGTACCAGCACCAGTGGAAAATTATTAAATATTCCTAACAGTAAAAAAAATATTTCAATTAACATTTACTTTTAATAATGAGATTTATTTAAATACTAGATCTAAAATCAAGATCATCACATAGAAATAATTCGTACTACACTCGTACACTTTCCACACTCATAGCCCCAAAGTAGGATTTTCTCCTGTGCCGTGGTTGTAATGGACACACAAAGACGAATACATAAACACCCAGACCCAGAACAGAAATCTAAACTAATCCTTCAGATGTCTATCTGGCCGGGGATCGAACCCGGGACCCACTGCGTGTCAGAAAGGTATGGTGACTGCTGCGCCACGCGGGTCGTCAAAAGCCGAGAAAGCCGAGAAGGTCGTCAAAGCCGAGAATTAATACATGAATACTCATCCAATGCACCCAACTATCTAAACAAAAACAACGTACCACGGTGTCGTTATACATGAACTCCGAAGCCAGAAGCCATGTGGGCGAGTTCAAGTCGAGACCCCTCTCGGGCAGAGCGTCCACGGGCAGGTACGGCTGGGCGCCGATAGAGATACTGCCCTCATATTTGGGGTCAATTTTGTCGATGCGGAACTGCAACAAATAATGCGGCTGTCTACTGGTCCATTGAGATCGTGTTGGGCAAACGCGTATTCAATCTCATAATTGTACATATCGCCGCTTTTCGCGAATAACCGCGCAATTCAAAATTCATCAATTACAAGTTAAAGTGTCAGTTTTATCCAAAAATATAGGCCATTGGAAATTTGTTGCTCTAACTACACCTTAGTTGTAATATATTGTTATTGTTTCATCTTCAATTCTACTCTCAATAAAAATCATTGTTTAATTTTTACCTGTCTCTCCTGTAAAATTTGCTTTATGTGTTGTGTTACTATTCAT